>QFDD01000855.1:0-36145 GCA_006871305.1 Vachellia collinsii
CCTCACCAAGAGACTAAGGATTTAGCCTCTCATTGCTTCCAAAACGCAGCTGCAACCACAAATGCTTTCTGCCATGAGAGGAGTGAAAAGGGGGTTGAAATGTGAAGATGAAGGTGATGGGGAAGGTTTAATTGGTTTGGAATGGTGGAAGAAGATGGAAAATGGTGGAAAATGGAAGATGAATGAATGGAGAAGTTGGGATGCTGAGAGAGTAGTGATGGAGGCTCTCCTCTGCAAACCTGCAGAGTGGAGAGTGCCTGTCTTCGCTGGTGGCTAACCCTTATATATGTATCAGATGAATAACCTAATTCAAAACGCAGGGCTTCAGCAATAAGCACTTATGTCGCGACATGTAGACATTTGCGTCGCGACATATAACATTTGAGTCGCGACATGTAGCACTTGAGTCGTGACATATAGCACTTGCGTCGCGACATAATAGTGGCAGAGGCTCCTATGATTATTATTAGCTCTTGATGAACTTGTGGCTCCTTCTATACTCCATTTTGGGTCTTCAAATCTCCTCCAAATGCCTACAAATAAAGGCAAAGATCTTTGTAGAAGTTAAATGAATTAAAGATCAAGGCATTCACAGTTTGGATGAGATAAATGACCCATTTTTACCCTTAACTAAGTACAATGCAATGCATGAATCAATATAATCAATAATGGTATAAATGCATGCAAAATAAGGGTAAAGGTGTTATAAAACACCATAAAACACTCAAGAAAACCATGTAAATATTGGGTTCTATCACCATACAACATTTAATTCCTTGCTTGTGAGTGTGCATGGTTGTAGCTATGCAATGATTGCCTTGGCCTTTGTAAATATGATAACATGAGTAAGGTTTTGTTATTAGTTTCAAGGAAGGTTAGTTGACATTTAGTAATTATGCATGTTGATGTGTTAGTTAGAGATATTTGCTATTGGGATTTCTTTGAAATCTCATTCTTTCCAATGACTAACCATAGGCACAAGTTTCAAGAGAAAAGGAAAAGAAGTGCAAGAGTAATTGGTGATGACTTCCTTGGAGATGGGCATTTGTACATGTTGTGTCATCATGGTAGTTGATGTATATGTGCATAACTATGGATTTGGGAATAAATATAAATTAAACTCCTACACTAGGTCAATTATGTGCTATGTGATGTGAATATGTGTGTTTTGAAGTGAAAGACATAAAGAAAATGAAAAGAGCATGTCACTTGGTAATAAAAGGGTCCAAAGCCCTTAATTATGACAAAATGGGATAAAATGAGTAAATGGATTCCAATTGTCATGAGATTTTTCATGCAAGTAGGTCTTGTCATAAGCTTTTTAAAGAGCCATGGAGTTGTGTCAAAAAATTATGTATTTTACAAGTTCAACTGAAAAACTAGAAAGGATGACAACAACAAAGTTCACCTTGGCGAAAGTGGTTAGAGAGTGCATTTTGGAGGAGTTCGCCATAGCGAAGTGCACCCGAGAGCAATTTTTATGTGATCAAATAAGTTGACTGCAGCGAAGTCCTATTGGAGGGGATCAAAGGAACAATGAATTTTCACATGATTTAAGTGGTTGCTTGAGCTTTAACTTGCTCAAATGATTATTTTTCTACCATAAAGAATGTAATAAGCTTTAACTATAGACTCAAATTACTTGTTTGAGATTTTTCTAGAATTATTTATGAATTTTTGAAATTGGTCAAAATTTTTAATATACTAAGTGAATAGTGATTGTTTTTGAGAATTTTGAAAAGTCACTTGGTTAACTAATTCTAGCTCACTTAATGGTTTCAAAGGGGTAATTTAAGATCTCTAATGAGTAAAGCTAAGGAAAAGAGGTGTTACATTTGTCATTTTCAGCTTTTAATTTTAAAATGCCTCGTAAGTGACCTACAATAAATTTAAGTACACAACGTAGTACCTTGTATTCCAAAAATTAATAAAATAAAGTAATTTTGTAAAAATATGATATTTCCCCCTTTTAACCATATTTCCATGCAATCATCTTTAATAATAATTTATGCAATTTAGACTCAAATATATTAATTAAATCCCCAAATATGCCATGAAATAACATGATAAATTATGTTTTGATCATATAACTTCCTATTTAATTATTTTTAATCATCTAATATCTATAGTGCCTTTTATTTTTGTATTGAATATTCATATAATTTTTAAGTAAATAAATTTGATTAATAAATACTCATTAATGGTAATGTCATTTCAAAATTTTCATACCTATCTTACTTTCATTTTACCCTACCAAATATAATTTTCAAATCAAGTCATTGTTCGTTCAAGTGCATAAAAAAATATGCCAATGGTTTGAATTTTTCCATTCCATTCCATCGCTATTAATTGTTCCCACCAAATGGGCCCTAGGAAAGAGCAGGTGGAAGGCTTACTAATAAAAATAGTTATATTATGAAATGGAGTCCGGTATGAGACTATTGGTGTATCATAGAAGCATACAAAGTGGCCTTCACAATCTCTCTTCTCTTTCTCTAATGATAGTGCATAAAGAGGATGCAATTGATAGGTTCTAAATTCTCTAGATCTAGACTCTATGGTCTTTTTGTAGTGAACAATAATGGTTTTTGGATTTAGAGCAGTTGTAGGGTGATTAGAATAATATTATATCGCTTATTGGATTTTTAATCATCCTTTTTTTTAAGCTAGTTTGAACTTGCTTATGCTTTTCCTCTTTAAAAGTTGTCACAATGGATGCTTAAAGCTTTCTTTTCCTTTGGGTTTATGTTATGATGGGTATGCACATGTGTAAAAGTGGTTCTCCCATATCAAATTCCTATTTTTAATTTCAATATTAGTTTGGGTAACCATCATATCAAAGCTATCCTTACCAACCACACTTCTGCCTTCTATTGAATTTTTCATGCTTAACTAGAGTCAGCTTGGCTCTTAGGTCATGATCTTAATCCAATACACTCTATTCTGCTATATTTTTCATTCAATCTTACATGTATTCGTATTTTGGCAGTATCCTTCAAACCACAAATTCTTTTGATGTGAAAATTGTTTCATATGAAATAAGACTCAAAAGGAGAAGCAAATACACCAAGATCTCAAACAATTTCATATGAAGGCAATATGCTTTTTGAAACATGGTGCTCAGATTTCACACTTTGTCATTGACCTTCAGTTACAATTTCAATCATATGTTTTGGACTGCAATGATGTTTGAAATGATTCTTATTTCATGGAAACAAGGCACAAGAATCATTCTAGAGATAGGTCATTTACAAAATTTGGAGTTGAATTGAGAGAGTTATGTCTATTGCAAGTTGATCTATATGCCAAATCTATCAACTTGGAAGAAACTTTCAAAGATCAAGTCTACATGCTTAAAGTCACTTCTTCTCAACTTGCAAATAACTTGCAAGTCAAGTCTATGTGTCCTGAGTCACTTTCAAAGGTGACTAGAGTCACTTTAAAATTCTTCACATAACTTGCTAGTGATAAGTAACTCAAAACAAAGTGAATCGAGTCACTTTATTTTGTTGCCCAAGTCAATTCCTTTTTACCAATTTAAAAATAGCACGACTTGCACATAACCAGCAAGTTATGATCAAAATCTTTGAAGCTTTTCCCAAGTCATATTTGTATGACTTGATTCAAAATGCTTTGGCCTCGCACATAACCATCAAATCATATTTCAAAATCTTGATCCTTGCCCAATTCAACCTTCTTCTTACCAAAGTCAAGTAATCTGACTTGCAAATAACTAGCAAGTCATGGATATATTTTTTTGACCATCTTCATCCTGGATTTTCTTGAACTCTTTCCAACAATGATCAAAGTTTATTTAAAACTTGCCTCATCACCTTAATATACATACTAGAACATGCTTAATCTCATATTACAGGTGATTATCCAAGGATTAAGACTCAACAACTATGTTGTTCAATGGATATTTCTTTATGTCAGAAGCTCCAATGGTCATATTTGAAAAGGCACAATAAAAATAAGGAAGTCCTAACAACATGCCATTCTGCAGTCTAACAAGATGGAAGTTAAACAGTTTGGCTCTAGGTTCACAAGGTCAAACAATAGAGAGGGACTTCACCTCAGAAGTGAAAGAATAGACATGGCATTATGTAATCTTCAATGTTTTGTTCTTTCCCATATTCCCATGTCTGAATCTTTCTACAGATATCTCTTATCATTGTTGAAAAACATCATTTATGATAGTTGGAACGAAGATCATCTAGGTCCTCCATGTTTTGTAGAAAAGTAGACTCTCACCCTAAGCTCTCTTTTCTTGGAGCAAGAATAGAATCTGTAATTTGTTTCCTCTATTTCCAAGCTTGAACATGAATTACAAATAGAAAAAAAAGAATTATGAATTATAATACTTAAGGTTGATGAGGCTAAAAATCTTGATGTACACTTTTTGAATAGACAGAAAAATGCTAAACGATTTCTTTAATTTTTTTATGACTATGAAGGTAAAGCATAGCTAAAATGGAAAGTAGAAGGAGAATGAAACAAAAACTTTTTCTTGCTATAGTGGATAGAAGGTACACAATTTCACATGGTGTATGAAGAATCCTAATGGTAATGGGGGTAGAAGATCAAGTAGAGCTCCTTAATATGAAATGGCCTTAGTGTCACTCAATTTAATTTCACTGATTCACCTTCTCATAATGGACTTTGGTGGAACATAATGTCATTGACTTAGTTAAAGCTTTCTAGTTATATGGCTTTCTTGAACTAAATATAACCTCCATAACTCTAACTCTAAAAGGGGCCAACCCTAAATCATTTAAGGATCTTAGAACTATTAGACTATGTAATGTCTCTTACAAAATCTTTTCTAAAGTCTTATGTAACAAGTTGAAAGTTGTAGTAAGAAAACATAGAATAAACTTATTGCCTTGAAATTGGATTTCACAAAGGCTTTTGATAGATATTTTCTTGTAGCTATTTTAATTAGAGTGTGATCTCCCCCAAAATGGTTCAACTTCTTTTGCAATGCGTTTCTACTATCCAAAATGACATTTTGCTCAACGGCAAACTCACACACCAAATTTTTCCATTGAATGGTATTAGACAGGGAGACCTCTTTTGAAATTCCTCTTTATATTAGCAACCAACATTCTCTCATGCTTAATCCTTCACTGGGAGACATATGGTTGTGTTTATGGTATTACAATAGGTAAGGACACTTTCCTTGTTTCACATTTTCTATATGTTGATGTTTCCACAATTTTCTTTGACATCAGTAAATAATTCAGCATCAATAAAGTGGCTGAGATAGTTAACACTATGATCTTTGGTTTGGAGAAGAAATAAATTAGGATAAATCTATTAGGATAGGATTTGACCAAGAGGGGGGTGAATTGGTCTAATTAAATTTTTCGCAACCTTTGAAGATAAACAGAGAGAGATGAATAATGAACACAGAGATTTATCCTGGTTCAGTCCACTTGACCTACGTCCAGTCCTCAGAATCCTCTGAGATTTTCAAATCCACTAATCACTGAATATTGCAACAACTCAGAATGAAAACTCTCCCCTTCCTAACTCAATTCAACACATTGAAACTTTTGCTCGTGTCTCTTACACTCAAGATTCTCTAATCTTGAGTAACTCTCACAGAATTAATATTTGAATAGGAATATTCTCCTTTCTGAGAATTAAATGATGAACATCGAAGAACTTATGACTGAGAGAATGAAAACAGAGGAGGTAGGTGATGAACAATAAATGAATATCTTAGTAATTGCGTTCTTTTTTTTTTCTGGACTTGAATGCTTCTCCTTTTATAGTTGGGAAGTATTAATTATCCGTTAGAAACATTCAAGTTTTTGTTACTCTCATCTTCGTCGTTCAAGTTCTTGTGTTAAATACTTCTGACACAAGGTATGGTTTTCTATGTGATTATGTCCGTTGAATCCTTTTTCGGTGAGGCAATCAGATGTTCCATACTCTGTTAATCATTAAAATAAATGAGCAATTATGAGGGCAGATGAGATTCAAATAAATGTAGCATAAAGAAGGAAAGATTTGAGAATAACGAAAAGCTTCGACACTCTGAATCACTATCAGTAAAAGAATACTCGAGTGATAAATGACAAAACTCGAGTGTTTGAAGAAATAACAGTGAAGAATTCAGAACACTTTTGTTGATACTCAAGTTTTGTAGATAAAGCTTGAAAGTTTTCTCATTACTCGAGTGATTGTAAGTTCATTTGTCATAACACTTTCAATGCTCATCGAGTTCTAATAAAAGTTTTGTCAATACTTGAGTTATAGGTAATAAAACTCGAGTTTACTTGAGTTTCATACTCTGAAACTTCAAGTTCTAAGTATTTAAAATAAAAACTTTCATTGTTCATCGAGTTTCACTTGAAGTATTCAGCCTTAAAACAAATTCACACCTCAAAACTCGAGTTTTGTCTCTCAAAACTTGAGTTATATCAAAACTTTTGTTAACACTTCAAGTTTTGAAAGAAGTTTTGTAGTTCAAAGATTTTTCAGACTTCAAAACTCGAGTTTTGTCTCTCAAAACTTGAGTTGTATCAAAACTTTTGTTAAAACTTCAAGTTGTGAAAGAAGTTTTGAGGCTCACACTTTGAAACTTGAGTTCTACTTCTCATAACTCGAGTTGTATCAAAACTTTTGTTGAAACTTCAAGTTTTGAAAGAAGTTTTGTTGTTCAAGGATTTTTTAGAGTGTCGATACTCGAGTTCTGCAAGCTATAACTTGAGTTTCAGCAACACTTATAATAAAACTTGAGTTTTATTGAAAGTTATGGTTTTCTAAAACATTTTTAGCATTCGAAACTCGGGTTCTGTCACTCAAAACTCAAGTTATGTCAACACTTTTGTTAAAACTTGAGTTCTATTGAGAGTTTTGGATTTCTGAGACTTGTTTCAATACTAGATACTCGAGTATTGACTCTTAGAACTCGAGTTTTGACAACACTTCCACTAAAACTTGAGTTCTCTTGAAAGTGTTGAGTTTTGAAAGCATTTTTACTCAATGGAACTTGAGTAATGATCCTTATAACTCGAGTATCCTCAACACTTTCACTAAAACTCGAAGATCACTTAAAGTGTTTGTGAAAACATTGATTTTATCATAAGTTCAAAAACATAATTGTCGTCATCAAAATATTATCTCAACAAAATCTTCTATCCTTCTCTCTCTCCTAATGTTCCATATGATCTTAAAGAAGAACTAGGGAGGAAATTCAACGTTAGTTTCTTTGAATGTTTTGGGAAATACCTTGGTACATGGATTGACTATGGAAAGGAAAAATCTCCAATATATAGGCAGTTATCAAGGCTATTGACATGATAACTGTTTCTTGGAAATCAAAAATTCTCTCTCAAGCATCAAGATTAACTCTTATAAAATCTATTATTTTCACCTCCAACATTCATTTTCTCTCATGCATAAAGCTTCCCTAAAAGGTCTGTAATACAATTGATGCTAAGAAAGATTTGGGCTTCACTCCCATATATAATGGTGGTTTGGGCATTATATCAACACATCACATGAATCTTTCTCTACAGTTAATGAAAATGTCAAACTAACATGTGGTGAGAAGCACAATAGTGAAAATAAATAATTTAGTACATGAAAAAATTTGTAAATTAGGTGTAATGAATCTTGAGGCTAGAGTTGAACAATAAAATGGGGCAGATTATTTAAACAGCCATTGCCTTCCTCGAATCTAATGCCCTAGTGTCATAACCTAAAAATGTTAAAAAAAGGGTGAGATAAATCATCTCAGTAACCATATTCTATAATACATTTCAATACTATAAATTCGTGAGATGTTGAATGAAAATTTCAAAAGCTTTGGCTCGAAGCACGACTAGACTAACTGTCACACCTCCTTTAGAATACTTTTATGAGCATTAGGGACAATTCTAGACCATTTGAATAATTTTCATAATTTAGAATTAGCTAACCACGTGAAATTTCAAAATCTTCTCAAATTACTATTCACTATTACTGTTCACTTGATAAAATCCTGAAATTTTGGCTAACTTTGAAAATTCATAACTAATTCTAGAAAAATCACAATTAAGTGGTTCAAGTCTAATTAAAACTTATTCAATTCCATATAGAGGACAAATACCCATTGGGCCATTTTCTTGCTATTTAATACAGAAAAATGCATGAACATGTACTGTTTAGTTTGGTCATTTTTCATTTTTCAAGAATTTTTCCTTAACTTTGAATATCCATAACTTTTTGTATATAAATCCAAATTTAACAAAATTTTTCTCATTTTAAAGCTTGGAATGTTTATTATTGTTTTGGAAAATTTCATGCCATTTAGATTCTATTTGCTTTTTTTTTTTTATCATCAGCTCAACTTAGGCTTTTGGTAAGGGTGTTGGACCCTTTTTACCAATTTTAGCATGCTTATTTATTTTCCTTTTCTTGACATATAACATAACTACATAGTTATATAGTATGCTTGGCATATTCACATAGTTTATACATCATACTTGTCATAGTAGGAGTTTACCATACAATCCTCCACATTTCAACATAAAACATAAAGTTCAACATATACAAGCTTTCCATGGTGCATTGGAGTCATTACCCACCTTTATCCTCCACCTCTTTACCCTTACCTTTATAACTTTGGCCTAGAGGTTATCTTTGGAAAGAATGAGATTTCAAAGAAATCCCAATAGCAATTATCTTTAACTAACACATTAACAAGCCATGAACAATTATCATACCATACTACTTCATATTATCAACATTCAATGCATCAAGTCAAGGCACATTCACAAGTCTCATGGCATCAACCATGCATTCAAAGTAAGGATTCATAATGCACATGGAATCAACCATGCATTTATCATGCAACAAACATAAACAACAATCAATAGCAATGCAAATGTAAAAGTTAGAGACTATGCTACCTTAGGTACTTGTCTTTCCACTTGGGCTTTCTTGGCTTCTCTTTGCACTTTGAAAGTTCCACTTTCAATCTACAACTCATACACATATAATATTGCATTTATAATCAATAACCAACCATTAACTATGCATTCTAGCACTTAACCATTCAAAAAATCTCCCTTGAACAACTTTTGGTCATAAACCCTTAACTTTGCCAATTTCAATCATATTGCTTCCAAACTTGTTTTCTCTCTTCTACCTACACAATTTTTCATTCAAATTCACCGATGGCCAAGACACATGAACAGAATTTGGGATAAATGGATTTTGTTTCAACTTTTCTTTCCATAACATGCATAATCTTAGTTCTAAACTACTTCCCAATCATTAATTAACACAAACTCACTCATCCACATACAAGTCCCAATTCATGCAGCACCTTCCCATAAGGGTCTCATGCCCAAAATTTCAAGACAACATCAAACAGCACAATCCAACCATCAATAGTCTTCAAATTATTATAGATTTGCATTATGGCACTTACCACACTTCCAATTCCTTCTCTTCTTCACTTTATCTCTCTATACCCTTTGTAGGACTTCTCTTGATCTCTTCAAGAACAACATTAGAGAAGAAAATAAACTAATTAAAAAGAAGATAAATTCTCATAACTTGATTTTATGGAACATTTCAAGCCAAAAACACAATCTTACCGTAGGTTTTGTTTGATTTCGCTTTTCTTCTTCCTCTTTCATGCCACTCTCTCCCCCCCCTCCTCTTGTTCTTGGGCAAAAATGATGCCTTCTTTTGTGTCATGAATCTTTAAAAAAATGAGCACATGTCTTATTAGTTTGTGGGGCCTACTTGTACAAACATAGTAACTTTATACTGATAAATTCTACCACGCAGTTTTAATATCTTCTTTACTTTTCATCTTTACATAAGAAGACACCAAGTGGCATCATATAAAGACCCCCAATTCACTTTAGTAACTTTTAGTTACCTTAAAGTTACTTTATCTTGTTGAAAATGCTTTTTAGGAATTCCCTAATTCATCTAATCATTCCATGATTTTTCTTATCTCATTTCACTTTCCGGAAATGCCCTTAATGAATTTTCTTTCAAAAACCCTAATTCAAGGGATTTTTTACCTTTTCTTTTTGTTATGACAAACTCTTTCTGACTTTATCATGGAAATAATTTTTAAATTTTCATAATTCTTGAGCTATTTTTTCTCACTTTAAAACTAAATATCTGAGGCCTCTGGATAATTTAAATAATTATATTTAGCTGAAAATTCATTAATCCGCAAAATATTAAATAATTATTCAAACTTCATTCTAAAGTCATTTCTGTCTTTTCAACCTTCATTATGCCTCAAATATTGCTTAGAGAATTTTTTATTTCATTTCTAGGTTTTCGGGCTCATTTTCTTATAGCAGGTTCAAAATTACCAAAATGCCCTTCAACTTTTTCAAAAATTACCATTTTGCCCTTTCTTTTTCCAAAATCATCATTTTGCGCTTACTTTTTATACATTTTACAAAATGACCATTTTACCCTTTCTTTTACTTTCTTCTTCCACATATACCCTTCATTTGATTTCCTTTGCACTTGCACTACTTGCCTTTGTAATGCTCTCAGGATACATTAGCTCCTTCCCAGGTGTATAGCTGAATCCCAATCCCTTTATAACGTACTTGGATACTGATTGTGTTGCAAATTGTGACCTTTTGAATCTTGTAGCGCTTTTCATATGCCAACCACTACTAATTTCCATCTCAAGCTTGCGAAGTGAAATGGCTACAAATTTGTAGCGGTTTCTCTCACTATAAAGTTCACAACTTGTAGCGGTTTCTTGCAAACTCTGCTAAAATACACTTTTTTTGTAGTGTACCCATCTTATCTTTCCTACCTTCCAATGTAAACCCACGGTCTAAGTTCTCCTATTTGATGGTAACTTTAATAAGCTCTCTGTGGTTTGTTACAGATAAATCGAAGCCTCATATAGCATACAACAAACCATAGGTTCCCTAACCTGAGGGAGAGCCATAACTTCAGGTAAGTTTAAAGATTTGCCTCTTGTAAGGTGTCATTGTCCTAGCTAACATTTAGGGACAAATAAATGGCCAAGAATAGTATACCGTATGGTGGCGTACCACGTGGAACCAATATTAGTTATTCTCAATGTTCAACTTCTTCCTATATTTCTCTTTTTACAGTTGATCCACATATCACCTTGAGGTAAAATTAAAATGCTAGATTGGGAATGCAATATAATGATGCCAACTTAGGTTGATGTCTCATGGAGCCTAAATCAGCTACCCTAGCTAACTAATTACCTAAAATGCAATAAAAGAGGGGTTTTGTGAAGCTTTTGTTTAAATGAAACTAAAAGGTAAGATTGATTGAAAACATGATGAAAATACTTATTTTTGGTATTTTTAACTAACATGATGTTTGAAAATATGAATGAAAAATTGGAAATGATTAAAAATAGAGTTTTGTAAACTATTAATGAAATCTTGCCATTCGGAGCTGAGTTACGCCTTCCCAACTTCAAACCATTAATGGTGTTGGAAAAAATTTCCTTAACTTGCTTAAACAACTAGTTAAGCATATGTAATTTGACTTGCCAAAGAACCACCTCAACTAGAGGAGTCATTACAACATCTTGATTTCAAAGCATCGGCTTGGATTTAGTATAAATACATTTAGGATGCCAAAAGAAAAAACTATATGCAATAACCAATCAGTTACTTAAGAACAACATTGAATTAACTAAATCAAGCATAAATACATTAAATCAAGCATCCAATTTAACTCACAATCCAAAAATTCAAACCCAAAATTCCACTTTTCAATCTAAAGATATACAACTAGAATGTATCAATCCATATCTACATCAATCAAACAACTCAATTATAAACTAAAGAAAAGACAAAAACTCTCTAAATGACGCTCCAAGCTCTAGTATAACTCCTTACTCCTTGGGGAAGGACAAATTTAGCTACTCATGGTTGAAGGATAGGCTATCCAACACTGTAGAAAGCTCCCAAGTGCATCCATGGATAACTAAACTAATTAAAGTTGATAAATGGAAGAGATGATGAAGATTGATGGCTTTGATGGTGAAAATGGAGTAGAAATGATGGAAAATGATGAAGGTGAAAGAGAGCATTTGGGGTTGACAACAGTGGCTAGTTATGGAGAATAGTTGAAGTATATGTTAAAAATCATGTCTCCTTAGCTAAAACATAAACACTTCACATTGCTGTTAGGATCACTTTTTGCCGTGGTGAATGAATTTTTTCACCATGGTGAAGAGTGCATAACTTGTAAAACATAGTTTCACTTGAGTCCTTCTCTGGTATTAATTTCTAGTCCTCTCCTGGTATTTTTCTGGTCCTTATGCAGCAATATCCTTGGGACTTGATTGCCATTTCCAAAGTTCATCCAAATGATCAGTATACCTAATAAGAAAATTCAAAACATTGTAATACCTTAAATATGAAAAACCAATAAAATATGACTATTTTACCCTTTACCCTCTAATTCATGCACTTACCCTTAAATGATATTAATTCATTAATATAGTTATTTTATGCAATAAAATACTTTAATAGAGCATAAAGGTGCATGAATTAGAGTACCAAAATATGGTTCTATCAATGGTTTAAATTACAACCTCATAGATATACAAGTAATAAGTAATCTAGTCACAACCATGGAATATTAGTCCATAACATTTCCTACCAACTCAAAAAGTGAAGAATTAGCGAAGTTAGTGCATAAGTATGTGGATGAGGTAGTGAGACTTCATGGGTCCATTTAGACATTGTGTTTAATAGAGATCTAAGGTTTACATCAAATTTTTGGAGGGCTTTGCAAGATGCTATGTGTATTAGGTTAAGTTTAGTATTTCTTATTACCCTTAGACAAGAAGTCAGATAGAGAAGACAATTCAAACTCTTGAGGATGTTAAGATCGGATTTGACCAAGACGGGGGGTGAATTGGTCTAATAAAAATTTTCGTAAGCTTTGAACGTAAAACAGATTATGAAAGAAAGATGACAGAGATTTATCCTGGTTCAGTCCTCCTTACCTACGTCCAGTCCTCAAAACCTTCTGAGATTTTCAAATCCACTAATCTCAAAAGATTACAATAAAACTGAAGAAGGCTCTCCCCCTTCCTAACTCAATTTAACCCACAGACACTTTTGCTCGTGTCTTTTCCCACTCAAGATTCTCCAACCTTGAGTAAATCTCACAGAATCAATAAATGAACAAGTATATTCTCCTTTCTAAGAATTTAATGATAATCACTGAAGCTCTTAATTGTGAGAGAATGAAAACAGAGGAGGTAGATGAAGAATAATAAATTCGCTTTCTCATAAGTGCATTCTCTGTCTTCTAAAGCTTGAATGCTTCTCCTTTTATAGGTGGGAAGAATTTAATGTCCGTTAGAAACATTTAAATTTCCGTTAGACTCATCATCGTTGTTCACCTTCCCGCATTGAATTCGTCTGAGTGCTTCTGACAGTAGGTAGGATGTTTTTCTGAGCTTTTGTCTGTTGAATCTCTTTTTCTTTAGGCAATCAGAATTTCATTCCCTGTTAATAATTAAGGCAGTTAAGCATTTATGATGGTAGGTGAGATTCAAATAAACGTTGCATGAATAAGGAAAGATTTGAGATCAAAATAAAGCTTCTGACACGCTGTGTTAATGTCAGAAAAGCAAACTCGAGTTTTGTTAGCTCAGAACTCGAGTTATTGAAGAATTTTCAAAGTATAAATCACACAACTTTTATTGTAACTCGAGTTTTAATAAGAGTTTTGATAAAACTTGAGTTATAGAACTTAAAACTTGGGTTTTCAGAAGTTTCCGTAAGCAAAAAATTTTGTGTTCTTCGAGACTCAAGTTCTATTTACCAAAACTTCAAGTTTTAGCTATTTTCAAATCATAACTTTCATAGCAACTTGAGTTTCATTGAAAGTTTTTAGTTATAACATGTTCACTCTTTGAGACTCGAGTTTTGTTAAATAAAACTACAAGTTATAAGTATTTCAAATCATAACTTTTATGGGTAACTCGAGTTTCATTGGAAGTTTTAAGTTTAAAACAATCTTGCTTCTCAAAACTCGAGTTTCAACACACAAAACTCGAGTTATATGAAACTCTTAATGAAACTTCAAGTTTTGGAAAGAGGTTGTGAAGTTCAAAAATTTTCTAGAGCTCGAAACTCGAGTTCTATTTTCCCAAAACTCGAGTTATAACAAAACTTTTGCTGAAACTTCAAGTCGTGAAGGAAGTTTGGTTTCTCTCTTTTCGAAACTTGAGTTTTGATACTCATAACTTGAGTTCCATCAAAACTTTTATTGAAACTTCAAGTTTTGAAAGGAAGTTTCGAGTTTCAAAAATACTTCAGAGCCCGAAACTCGAGTTCTATAAATGAAATTCGAGTTTCACCAAAACTTCCAACATAACTTGAGTTTTCTCTGAGAGTTTTGATTTTCTAAAAACACTGTCAACACTCGAAACTCGAGTTCTAAAACAAAAAACTCGAGTTGTGAGAAAACTTTTAACCAAACATGAGTTCTACTGAGAGTTTTGCATTTCTAAAGCCTTTTCCAAAACCCGAGACTCGAGTTTTGACTCCCAGAACTCGAGTTTTGACAAAACTTGAATCAAAACTTGAATTCTCTTGAAAGTTTGGGATTTTGAAAGCATTTTTAAACAATGTAACTCGAGTTCTAAAGCTTATAACTCGAGTTCTCTCAATACTTTCATTAAAAATTCGAAGATTACTCAAACTTTTCTGAAAACCAACAATTTAATCATAAGTTCAAAAAATATTTGTCATCATCAAAACATTATCTCAACAGAGGACACATTAAGGTCTTGTGCTATTAAGCTTCTAAGAAGTTGGGATTCATCATATACTTTTAGTTGAGTTTGCTTATAACATCATTTATAATTCCAGCATTCAGATGGCGCCCTTCAAGGCATTACATGGTTGGAAGTGTAGATCCCCTCTTTGCTGAACATAAGTAAGTGAAAGAGCCATCCTTGACCCAGATTTTTGGAGAGGACTTCAAAGAAAGTAGAAATGTTCAAATAAAAATATTGATTGCTCAGAGTAGGTAAAAGAGTTATGCTGATAGGTGTAGGAGAGACTTTTTTTGCAAGTGGCTGAAAACATGTTTTTTAAAGGTAACATCTATTATTGGTATCAATAGATCCTTTAAGGATGAGAAGTTGTCATCTCATTATCTTGGCTCATATGAGATTTTGGAGAGAATTGGGTTTGTTGCTTATCAAGTGGCATTGCAACCATACCTATCCAAGTTGCATAATGTGTTTCAGGTGTATCAACTCAAGAAGTATCACCCAGATCCTTTGCATGTCATCTAGGCTGAAGATGTTGAATTAAGAGAGAATTTAACTTTCTAAGAAAAACCCAAGGAAATTTTAGATGTTAGGGATAATCAATTGCAAAATTAGGGCCGTTCACATGTTAAAGATTTCTAAAAGGTAATGTCACCTGGTAATACTAAATGGGAGATCAAAGAGTGAATGCGACATGAATTCCCTAGTTAGTTTACTTAGGTGTGAATCGCTGTGTTATGTGTGTTACTGGCATGGCCTTATATGAAGAATGTGTTGTGAGGTCTGAAAATTTTTGTAATTGATCTTTAAGTTAATTGTGTGAATTGTGGTTGTTCAATTTGATTCCTTATTATTTGTGATTTCCATTGTTTTCCTATGAATTTTGGGGACAAAATTCAATTTAGTTTAGGAGAGTTGTAACATCCTAATTTTCAGTTAGAGGATTTCATTATCATTGAGAAATAATTATTTATTTAAAGGATTTAATTATCATTTAGAAATAATTATTTCATGATAAATGTAATTTGTCATTTAATTATTTGAGTAAAAAGAATTTATCTAATATGTGAGTTATAAAAATAAAAGAAATCATAAGGTGATAGTGAAAATAAATTATAAAAAGAGAAAGTGTTGGAATTAAAACAATCTAAAAGGGAGGGAATTTAGGAAAGAAGAAGATGCAAGGGTACATCACGTGATGTGAGGGAACTATTTAAATAGTACTCATATCACATCAGTTTTGGTATGCGCATTCCTCTTTTCTCTCTTGGCGTCGGCGGCAGCTTCTAGGACTTCATATTTGGATCATGTGGGTAATTAAAATTAATTTTTTTTACTTAACTTTCTTTATAAGAGTTGTTCTAAATAATTTTCTCTTTGTAATGGTTATAGTATCAAATTGATTCTGCGAAATTTTAGGATTAAAGTTTGGAATAAAGATTAAGTTTTGATAATAGCCATCTAATGAAATGTAGAGGGGATAATATTTAATTTTCCCTAATCAGGAATCTTATCTCTTTATTTATATATTCAATTTTAGTGAAGTGGGAAGTATTTTTGAAATAATATGTTTTGTTTGAAAATATGTATGATGAACTGTTTTAGAACTTACCCTTATCTGAAAGAAATTGTGATTTAATGTATAAGTGAGGAATTGGAATATTATTGAAGTAGTTGTATTGATTTGTAATGATTAGGCTTGTGTTATATCTGTGGTTGTCTTCACTATTGATCATAATGGGTGACTTAAATGTGATTTAGACCCAAGTGATGAGTTGGCCCAAACCTAAGTGGGAGGCTAGACACCCTTTGATTTTAGACCTATGAGAGAGAACGAAGGGGGGCTAGTTGGATTAATGCAGCTGTTGCACCTGGTCGGGTTGCTCAGTGCATTAAGCCATATCCATGTCATGGAGTGATATGGTGGAGTAGGATGAAGGGATTATCTATATATTAAGGTTGTACTAAATGGAAAACCTTAAGTTTATTTGAATATTTTATATATCCGTGGTTGTCTTCACTATTGGTCATAGTGGGTGACTTAAATGTAATTTAGACTCGAGTGAGGAGTTGGCTCAGACCCAAGTAGGAGGCTAAACACCCTTTGATTTTAGACCCATGAGGGAGAACGAAAGGGGACTAGTTGGATTAATGCAGCTGTTAGACCTAGCCGGGTTGCTCAGTGCATTAAGCTATATCCATGTTATGGAATGATATGGAGGAGTAGGATGAAGGGATTATCTATATATTATGGTTGTACTTAATGGAAAACCTTGAGTTTATTTGAATATCATATATCATCACTTCTTCACTAACTTATAATCCCATAATGTATATTCTGTAAATTAACTATCGATTACTTAGACTTTATGTTTCACCCTATAATTGTTTATTGTCTTTCAGCAGATGACTTAAGTAGTTCGAGGCATGAAAGAAAGGAGCCAGTAGTTCGATATTTTATATCACTGTAGACTTGGTAGTTTAGGTTATTCTATTAAGAGATGTATATTGTCAGACTTATAGGGATTTCATACTCTAATTATATATTTATGATTTTTGTGTGATATTAGACTTTTCTTTAATGAACTGTCTTTTTCATAGATTTGAGACCTTATATGATGAATTATATGTGACTAGGGGTGAAAACATGCTAGGCAACCTATCAGGGGCTTGTGGCCTGGCCTATAAAAGCTTGCACAGGCCAGCTTTTTACAGGCCTAGGCTACCTGGGAAGCCTATTGTTTTTTTATATATGTACACTATTAAAAATTATAGTTGGGACCTTAGTTGGGCATGAGAGGAATTGAAGCTAGGACCTTAGTGATAAATGATGATGATTTTACCACTGGATAAATACATCTCTTTCCTAACTATTATGCATTTTCTATAATTATAAACTTATTTTGGATTACAATAATTATTCTAGGGTTAGGTTTTTCATCCATTTCCATTTGCTAATTGCTATCTTGCTTCTTTTAGCCTCATTGTAGATGGCAAAACACAATCCTAGCTTCACTCTCATCATCACTCGTTAGCTTCACTCTTATCGCCCTCGCCATCACCGTCACTCGAACTCAATCCCCTTGCTTCTTCCCCTAGGTTCTTCATTACTGTCTAGGCACCCAGGAAAAGGTGAAGGCGGATGAGCTTGCCATTGAAGTTTCCATGTAATGACCCTTGTTTAAGGGCTCTTAAGGATATCTTATCATTTAGTAGCTCATTACCTTTAGGTGGTAACTTGTTTCATGTTAGATGTTGTGCACACATATGAAACTTGTTGGTGCAAGATGGCCTCGGTAGAATTAAGGATATTATCCATAATATCCATGAGAGTGTGAAATATATCAACTATAATGATTCAAGATTGAAAGGATTTTATGATATTGTTGAGGAGAAACATTTGAAAGTAAAGAAGCTTATTAGTGACTGCCCAACAAGGTGGAACTCTACTTATAAGATGTTATCTATGACTTTAAAGTTCAAGGTTGTCTTTTCCGCTTATATGGAAAGAGAACCATATTATAGTTATGCACCATCAGAAGAGGATTGGAATAAGGTTGAGAAGATTTGTAAACTTTTAGCAGTGTTCGATCTAGCCACCAATGTCATATCAGGAAGTGAGTACCCTACTGCAAATATGTACCTTCTTGAAGTTTGGAGAGTGAAACAAGTAATTAACAATGCCACACAAGATAGCGATTTTTCCATTAGAGAAATGGCAACCTCAATGAAAGAGAAGTTTGACAAATATCAAGGTGAATGCAATTTGCTAATGGCTATTGTAAGTGTTCTTGATCTTAGATGCAACGAACATGTTATTAATTACTACTTTCCTTTGCTTTATAAGCCTGATTATGTGGCTTCTAATAATGTAGCAAAAGTGCTTAGTGCTCTAGAATCAATGTATGATGACTATGTTGGCATGTATAATGGAGAGACAACTACTAGTGATGATGTTGATAATGTTGGTAACAACTCTTCTGCCAATGCTTCTGGTTCTTCTATTATTACTGGATTTGACCAAATCATGAGCATTGTTTGTGAAAACAAGCAATTCCCCTGAATGAAATCAGAATTGGAAGTTTACCTTGCGGAGGGTGTTTACATGCATGATGGAAATCCTAACTCCTTCAGAGTTTTGGAATGGTAGAAAAATAATACTTTGAAGTGTAAGATTTTATCTAAGATGGCTGCTGACACATTAACTATTCCTATTTCAATTGTGGTATCAGAGTCCACATTTAGTGCTGGAGGTAGAGTTATTGATGAGTATCATTCTAAATTGAACAAAGAATCAATTGAAGCACTTATTTGTGGTGGGGATTGGCTTTGCAATAAGTATGTTTGAAGAATAAACCAAAGGTACTATTTATGCATTGATAAAATATTAAAATGAAACCATATGTTATAGATATTACTTGTTAAATTGTGTTTTGATATACTAATATGCATTTGATTTATTTTTTACTAGGTGTTCGAACAAGAAGAAATCATGTTGAAGATTAATTAGATTTTAACATTTTGATTTAAAATATTAGTGGCTATGCTTTATCTTGTTAGTGTTGAACAATTGTTGTAATGATAGACATTTCATATTTCCTAAATTGTTGGATTATTAGGTTGTGCCTTGTTGATTAATTAGATTTTAACATTTTTGATATATTTTGGATGTTTTTATAATTCTTTTCAGGCCTGTTTTTAGCCTTTGGCTTGTGGCTTGTTAGCCTGAAAACATGCTTTTATATAGGCCACAGGCTAGGCCGAAAACAGACCTAGGCATAGGCCTAAAAAATTGCTTATATACAGGCTATAGGCCAGGCCAGTCCCACACCAAACAGGCCTGGCCTATTTTGGGTGGAGTCTAGTCTGACCTGTTTCTACCCCTATATGTGACTATACATTTAGTGATAAGTTTAATGATTTATTATCTATCGATTTGTGATGATTTATTTGTGGTGACTTGTGGGTGGATATTGTACCTTGAGTCAGATTTTATATTATAGTTGGTTTGTGGGTAGGTTATTTCATGTGCCATGGACCTCGATGGATTAATAATCAATTGTGTGGAATTAGAGAATCAAAGGGAAATTAATTGTGTGGATCTATCAAAGAGATGATTTCATAAAATATAAAACACATACATATATTATTTTCATAAAACACACACCTGTGCTAGTTCATAAAACTCATGAAATCCTAACAACTACACTCTAAGAAGGAATATGGTTATCTCTCTATTGCTTTTTACCCAAAAGCTACATCAAAGGAACTCTATGTGATAGTTTGTCACCTCCAGGGTCAATGAGTTATCAAATACTCTAGGTTATTACAAAGGAGTCACATTATTTTAGTAAGGAATGGAGTCAAAATATAACCATATAATGCTACTACAACCTTTGAGGTACCAAAGTTGGCCCATAATTCTAAAACTAGGCCAATCTTGAAATCTGACACCTACAAACATTTTTAACGAGTCAATCCAAATATCGAAAACAAGAATAGAATATTGAGATATGCTAATAGATATATTTCTATTATAGATATTGCAGGTGCATTATGATCAAAAGATACTCGTAAAAGTTACAGAAATGGAAATGGATGAAATTGGGCCTCGCTGCCCCAAGAGGCCTTGTTTGAGCTATCCCGTCAAATCAAATACTATGTGATTGACTGTCCATTTTGTTGAATCACATGATTGTCCAAGACTCCTAATGGTTGGCAAATGGACCTTTTGAAATAGATAACAAAGGCAAGGGCATGTAAGAATGTCTATGTTCGCCACCATGAAATTTCTTAAGTAATGAAATATGGAAAAGAAGATGAATCTGAGCATGATCACAGATGCAACTTTATAAGCTATTGAACCAATCCCCTCGATCACTTGAAATGGTCCAAAATACTGCATGGATAGCTTTTGATATTTCATCAATAGGATTGAATGTTGTTTATATGGCTGGAGCTTCCCCCAAAGCGCAGTCATCTATGTGAAACTTAACTTCCCTATCTTTCCTATCTACGTATCGCTTCAGTCATTCTTGAGTTTTCATAATATTTAGTGTAAGAACATGTAAAATCTCATCCCACATCTCTAATTGGTGGTGTACATCCCATAAAGTATCCTTCAAAGATGAGTGGATGAAAAAAGGCTCATTCATACATAACCTTGAATGGTGCCATACCAATAGCATAATGATATAAATTACTGTACCAAAATTCAGAAGAAAAGATGGCCACTAACAGGGATATTAAAAAACAAAGCATCTCAAATTGATCTCTAAACGTGTATTCAAAGCCTTTGATTGTCCTTTCATTCAGGGATGATAGGTAGGACTAAAATTCAACTCTGTACCTTGCAACTTCATGATATGGCACCATAAAGCACTAGTAAAGGTTTTTGTCTTTGTGTGAAACAATAGTTATAAAAAATCCATGCAACTTTATTATATGTTGGATGAAGACCTCTATCACGTGTTTGTTGGAAAAATTTTGAGGCAAGACAATAAACTGGATGTATTTTGACTATCAATCAACTACGACTAAAATGGCAGCCTGAGTGGAACCCTGTTAAGTAGAATGATCAATTGATACTATCATTATATCCAAGAGATGTTGCTCAAGAGATTCTCAAAATTCCAATTTACTGCTTCCCTCTCCTAGACAAAATCATTTGGCCTGGCCACTCATTGGGGAATACCCTGTCAAGTCAGATTTCAATTATCATCTTTCATCATAGCTAAATAATGGGAACATCTCATACTCATTCTGGAAATTTCTTTGGTCCGTTTCTTTTCCATACAAGTCTCTGCTTATAATTTGGAAATTAATTCGTTCAGATCTTCCATCCTTTGATATCTTGAGAGCTCACCATCTAAATGTTTAAGGAAGCTACTTATTTGGTTGTGATAAAGAATAACCCTTGGAGCTTATCTTCTTCTCATGTTCATACACAAGAGCAATTTCGTTTGCATGCTTCTCATTAACCCCTCCTTAGTCAAATTTTAGTTCTAGGTATTTATGAAACAAAGTTTTAGAACTTCATCTGCATTCACAAGACCATCAAGAAGTACTCAGGGGAATAGTCATTCTAATCAGTGTATGATGTGACAAAAAAGGAACATGTCTCTTCATGAGTCCAAAATTTGGTAACCAAAGATATTTTTGAGAAATTGTCTTTCTCTAGTTTGGCTTTTTTCAGTGGAGCAATTAATCCTCAATCATATTCTCCAAAATCCCCAACGATAGAAAAATGGGGTGTTATTCTTCGAAATAGGAAAGTAGAAAAAATTTCACCATGTGACTAATTTATTTGTCTATATAGGATCTACCTTTCAGGCACTTGGAAAAGATTGCACTTTAATTATGCTTGTCTGAGAGCAGCTTTGTATTGGATTCACAGCTTAGGATTATTGACTAATAGCAATAACTCAGTTGATATTTAGTTTTAGAAGAATCTCATTAGTTTTGCCTCTGCTTGGATATGTTTCTCAATAAGCATTAACCCTCCATCCAAGGATCCCTAAGTCAAAGAGCTGCAGATTCATAGCTGTTTAACAAAAAAACCACTACAAATTCACCAACATGTAGCGGTTTTTCCCAACCGCTACAACATAAGCACTATAAATGCATAATTTTTGTGTATTGACTAATTCATAGATACTTGTTTATTCTAAAGATATGAAATCAATTTCCACGTTTCCTCTTAACCCTATATCATGTAATTTGTTTTTTGGTGAATATGTAATTTTTTAAGTTAAAGTAATATATCATTTTGCCTTTCTTTAAAAAAAAACATGTCTATACACCTTAGCACAAATAACTTATACTAAAAAAAATCTTTGATCAAGGGCACTATTCGAGTAAACTCAGAATGCGAAACTTCACCAAGCATCAAAGTTGTCAAGCACATGAAAATGTAATTTTCTTTTCCTCCATTGGATTTTTGCTTTACGAAACGGCCCTGAACTTTTCTTTTTGGTTGGCGACTTACTATTTACATAGGCTTAAACATTAGGCCCGGGCTTAAAAAAAATGCTCTTTATAGGCCGGGCACGGTCCTAGGCTCTAGGGTTTGCAGTCCAGATCTTGGTCTCTATTTAATGAAACCCTATTCTATTTCCACTCCAAGGAACAAGAACCAGGAGAAATTAATTCATGTCAATTCATGTCTGAATCGTGGTGTACAGTATAATATGATGATTTGCCTTTGCAATAGAATTATAGCAACCAGATGGGAAAGAGAATATAATTGGCGAAGAAAGGCATCAGCATCGATCAGACATAAGCAATGAGCTGGTCCTGCACTTTGGATCCCTGCGATGTGCTGGGGGAACTGGTTCACTTAAAGCGGGGTCATTGCTTATCGTCTTGAAAGCAATCATCTTAAAATGGTCTCTCTCACACACGTATTTTGACCCATAACATCGCCATGTTTCTATCAATTAAACTGAAGAAAAATCATCCCCAGTGATAATCCCTTTTTTAATTCTGAAATTAAAGGCATCATTTTGCGCCAGAAACAATTCATTTGATAGAAGATTTGTATTTGACTTGCTCAAAATTTACTGGCACTTGTAGCATCTCAGCTTTTAAACATAGCATCTGGTTCTTATCCACAAAATTATTTCATTGCCAAGGGTTATTTTGCTTAAAGATATCCCTAATTTTTTTTGTCCCCTACTGAAGTCTGTGTTCTCATGTTAACAAAACTTAAATAAATACCCTTGTAATGCTGGTTAATGTTAATTGAATCTATAGTTTACGTTGCTTAGGTCCGAATTCTCTGCCATTCTAAGAACCATGCAAAGAAGAAGCTCAAATAAAGTGGATATCCCTCAACATCTCATAGATTCTTTCTTTCTGATCTCTCTGTCTCTTTCTTGGTGCACTTGGAGTGAGGTAGAAAACAAAGGGAAAATTGAGGGAAGCAAAACAGTTATTATACAATATCTTTTGAAGCTTATCTCAAATAGTCAACAATGGAGGTTATAACCTCTTTGTTATAATGCTTAGCATCAAGCAGAAAGCTGGAAATGCTTCCTAGGATGAAAAGAGTACTCTGCTTCTAACATATTTGCCTTCGTTATAACTACGAGTATGCAGCTTGAGATGAGGAACTGTAATTTGAAATGTGTGAGATCAGGATGTTCTATCATTTCTTTTTTCTTAGTCTGCACCACCTAAAATAAGAAGTAATAACAACAAATTTAGAAGCCTTGTAAAATATTTGCTAAAGTTAAAAAATAGAAAACTCTCAGAAAGCTAAAAACTTCTCTCACCAAAATCTCTTGGTGTTTTGCATTTGAAGCATTCTGTCCTGCTAGCATAATTGTGCACTCCACAGCCGTATCTGCTATACATCAGGCAGTGAGCAAAATCTTCACTTTACATATATGATGAAGAAACGTGTCTATCTTATATATCTATCTTCATGATTATATTTGTTCATTTATTTGGTAGGATAGACAGAAGATGGGCTAGATTTTATTGAGAATATTGTGTACTCAACCATATTCGTCTTTTGTCTAACTAGAAATTGCTTATACTAAAATAAACAAAAGCAATGCAGTTATAGGTATAAAAAGTTGCTAATAATTAGGTTGTTCTGCATTTTTGCAAGTTGCTAATTATCTAGAAGAAAAACAACCAGTGTGTTTGGTAAACGAATGCTATATGAAACTCTCCGACTAATAATGCAGGTGAGAACAAATTGCATAGAAACTATTTATTCTCATTGCTCAATATATATAAATAGAGATTGTGAACTGACCTATTGCAAATCCAATCACCACTCTTCCATCCTGGAGGGAAACCACAATCTGATCCATATCCTCCAGAACCCACCGTGTTCCCGCTATATAGAGAACCATAATCATCCTTCGTTGCACCACATCTATAGCAGCTAGACCGGCTCGCGTAGTTGTGGGCTCCACAGTTCATGGCGGTGCAAAACCAGTCCCCTGCTAAGGCCTCAGTCCTATTGTACCCATAAGTTGAAGGGTCAGGACCACCAATCTTAGGGTACCCACAACGCTGGCAGGCATCTCTTTTCTTAAAGTTTATGTGCTGGCAAGCCCCACACATCCAATCTCCTCCCGTCCAGCTCATTTTGTTTCCTGTTTATGAACTACAAAACTAATGTTAATTCTCAAAATCAAATCTTAGTATTAATTGTTCATGAGAGTTATATGATTTAACTCATTGTGTATATGAAACCCACACAGCAATGTGAAATTATTTAAAAAGCCTTCACTACTTATGAACCTTATATTTTGTTCTTCTATCCTACCAACAAAAGTACATCAGGAAAAGGGGATTCACATAATAAACTATTAATAGCAGAAACCATATATAGGAGCTTCATGTCGTATTATTGAACCATGAGATTGATTGAACTGTACTAGGATAGACAAATTCGGATGATAAACACATAGAAGTGAGATGTTTACCTTGGGACAGAATGATCGATGAATCACAAAAAATGGCTTCCTGCTATATAAGAATAGCTGTCTAGTAAGAGAGTTGAAGAATATAATGCAGATGGTGGTGGAGTGAGTCTGATGGTTAAGTTGGGAGGGCTTTATATACTAGTTATGAGACCATTCCTTTGTGGGGGGGACATGGATGTTCCTTTTTTGTTCACTGGTAATAGAGAGAGAGAGAGAGAGAGAGAGAGAGAGAGAGAGAGAGAGAGAGAGAGAGAGAGAGATTTCTTAAGATGGGATTTCAAAAGTAGAAATTTTTTCGAAAGGTGTAGATAATATATCAAAACATGCTCTAGTTTCAATTCGCTCGTTATTGTTAGAGGAGGATGGGAAATGGGCTTCTAAAAGTAGGATTGAATAATAATATTGTAGGTGTGTATGTGTGTGTACATGCATTGTTTTCCAATCGAAAACCCCATGTTGCCCTTCTTTACATGATTCCTATGTATTATTGAGAGAACATATGCAGGACGTGAGGCGTTATGAGGGGAAGCAACTATGTGGAAGACTTCCCAAGAATCTAATATCCCCTTAACCCCACCCACAGATGTTGGCTTGATGATATGTATGAGGTAATCGATACAATAAAATAATAGAGAATGATTAAATAATCTGAATTCCTTATATATTAATATGTACACAAAGACAGTCTATATATATAGGAGTGAAGAGCCTATGCATTTATGTCTATTTAATATGATTAATTAATCAATCCCTGATTAATTGTCTAATCCTTAATTTGCTTCCTGGTTATATACAAGATTCATAATTATGTTATTCTAATAGATACTCATTTCACATAGTTGCTTAGGCATGTTCTATAATATAATATGTTATAGTCTAAAACATGAATTTTTCCTTCACCTAGTATTTCTAACTAACTATTAACTTCATAATTGTTTTCTTCACCTAGTATCTCTAACTAATTATGAATCTTCATAACTAATTAACCAAACCCCTTTAACCAATGACCTTTTATATATTACTGGTAATTTTCATATTTTATGGAAAATAACTAATTTTAACTGTTGGACTTCTAACCCAGGTCTGCCCTTGATCTACTGGACAGTTCGATTGGGACATAAGAAAGCTTCCTAATTAATTAAAGAGATTAAATCAACGTTAATTTCTATGAGAAATTTGGGAACAAGAAATCCCCTATTTAAGGTGTGATTTCTAAAATCTCTCTCCTTTTCTGTCTTGTGTGGTACATCTTTTGTTTCAGTTAGGTTCTATACTTGAGTTTTGATGGTTCGATTGGCAGAGCTTCAGAGATTTGCCCCTCCTCCTTTATTTTCCTGGCATTAACTAACTGCATTATTTATGTTAACTAGTTAATATATGGAGAGATTGGAGAGAGTATACTACATAATTGGATCCATGCTTTGATGCATAATAGTGCATGTCAACCACGCAACTTGCAAAATAAACCTTCACTGGTTAGACGTATGGTAGTATGTGTGCAGTAAGAGAACTGAGAGTTAAAAAAGTTGGTGCGAATCAATTCCAATCTTATGCACATCCACTTCCAAGTTATTCTTTCTTCTTTTTCAATCACTTTAAGACAATAATTGAAATTCCATTCGAACATTCACCTCCATTATCAAACACCAATCCTTTTTGTTTCCCATCTTCAGTAACCAGTATATGCATGTCTAAATTCTTGGTTAATTGTAACAACACCAAATGAACATAAATAATGCGCGCTACAACAATCTACTTAAGTGCACATATGGCTGATAAATTAGCAATAGCATTATGGTGTAATTTTAACAATGAAGTTTTTCACCATGGTCTGAACATCCATATCTTTTTCAATGTGACCCACAAGTTAACTTTATAATTGACATTTGGATCAATTTAATGGAATTGATAAAAACACACCATTTGTAAATAGTAATGCTCACTTTTCATCGGTAGAATACCTTGGCCCTTAGCAATAATTCCATGGTATTGTTTTATGGATGGGAATTCACTATACATTATGAAATTAAGGTGAAAAAGTCAAAAATACGTTTTTTCCACCTATTATTTGGTCTCTATTTCCATCTCCTTTCAATTAAATCCTCTCAACCAAATGGGCCATGGTGGTCCCTTTCTACTGGTTGTCGACATTGATAGTTTTTTTGGGTTAGGTTCTTTAGCCTCACTTAGATCAAAGTAAAACCTAGGATTCGATATGGAGAGAAAAGCAGGAAAATAGAAAATTGGAAAATAAAACATGAGGGGAAATAAACCTTGTTCTCTTCTGATAGTATGAGAAGTTAAAAAAAAAAAAAACAAAATGAAAAAGTGGAGAAGAAAAAGAAGCATATATAGGGCCTATATATGTCTTTACCAATTTGTTTTCTTCAATTTTTTCTTCAAAAGTTGATGAAGTTTAGAGAAAAAAAATATGCCTTCTGAAACTGCTTAAAGTTGCAACACTCATAAGGACCTTAAAAAAATGTTTGCCGGTGGAAAATGTTTTTTTATCATGATGAATTATCATCTTTGTGCCGACACATAGATGATCTCATGGTGTAAGGTCTCACTAGATTCCTATGGGTGAAGTTTGATTTCCAAAAACGACATGTGAGTTGAAAGAGGCAGCCACGAACTTCGGACTAAATTAGTTAGTTGATCGGATACCTAAGAATAATATCTATATAAAGCTTTGGATACTAGATAATAGTATCAAAATAAATTGAAATTGTGAAATTTCAAATGTCACTTTTCATCTCTATTTTTTTCGTATTAATTGAACTACAAGGAGAGAAATCCATTTTTCTGCCTTCCAATTTTCTCTTCTCATCAAAACAAGCCAAAAGAACACATCACCCATAAATATATAACACAGTTAAATTCGTCACAATGGTTTTGTTCCGATCAAACCCGTTCCTGTCTCCTCTCGTGATGGGTTATGAGGTCCAAATTAGTGAACCAACCCATTGATATTCTTGGAATGAAACAAACATGTAAAATATGTGTATGTGAAGGCAGGTGCTAATTAATTAAGAAATCGTATTGGAATATATATGGAGGAGGGTTGTGGCGGACCGACGTTGAGAGGAATATAGAAAAGTGAACCTGGTCATCTACTTTTTTAAAAAGTGGCTCCTTGAAGGAATTTCTTTGAACCATCATATTGGAATATCTATTCGCAGTAGCTTAATTAATTATCATGTGTATATAAATATGCAAAGTTAATGTCCAAACTTGGAAAAAATAAAATAATGAAAAGATGAAAAGAAGAAATTTAAAATAAAAAGGAAGTTACATGATGGGACTGACTCAGTATTACAACTATTTTTTTTTTTTTGCCATTTACGACTATTTAATTTAAACTAAAGGATTACAACTATTTATATTTAAACTATTTATCACCTTTAATTTAAGCTTCCAAAAAGATATAACCTGCAGAGAATATGCATGAAGGAACTATCCACATGTCTATATTGTTAGATATTTTGAAAAGTATATACGTAATTCTTAATTAGGAATTCACTAGATATTATATTTAATCTTAAGGTGGGTTAAGCTGAAAAAAAAACCTATAAATTTTTACCAAAAATGCTTTTAACTCCGTATAACTTTTGGAAGTGTAAAAATACCTTTAAAAATTCAACATAGTAGCAAAAATATCAAGAACTTTAGATATAACATAACACCATTGTATATACATATGTATAGTGTTACCACAAAAACTAGCGATGTTAGGTTTAAATATAACGGTCCTAACATTTTTGCTTATATTTTTATGACTGTAGGAAAGACATCTAACGTTAGTCAAATTATTGACCTTTTAACATCGGATATTGTAGGGCTGTGTATTCCAATGACGTTGTTTCTAGGACCTTTAACGTTAGTTAAATAGGTGAGGTAATAAGCATCTTCCAACATCGGTTATATAGCAATAACAACATTAAATGTGAATGTGAACAATGTGAGATGACATTGCAAATTAACCATTAAACGTGGGTTATTTATAAAAACCAAAATTAATGGTGACCCTTTAATGTCAACGTTAAATGTTTATTCTTTTAAAAAAAATAATTACAGCATTCTAGTTTAAATAACCCAACCTGTAATTAAACAAGACAATACCAGATTCCAACATCATCTAAACATTTCATCTATTTGAATTAGATTATCCACAAATCAACCAGAATCACGTACTATAATATCTTCTATATACAAGAGCAAATATTCCCTAAAAACTATATAGTATTAAAAGTAGAGATCATTTATTCTTTTACCAATAAGCTTTGTTGATTAACATATCTACCAAATCGTAGCGCACTTCATTAATTTGCTAACGTGTATATAGAGTTGGGTCTTCAAACATTTGCAGGTTAATTAAAAGGAACAACTAATAGCCAAAATTTATTTAAAATTGTTAATAAATATGAAATCAACACTCAACATATCTAAGTATCTCGTTGAGGTCAGCATTTACCCCTATAGTTACAATTTCACGTATATACCTAGCAACGTAATACCCACACTCTACAATGCGAGGTTGAAGCCAATACTACAAAAAATACGATGGGTATGATTATGAAAAATTTTACGGTTAAAAAATACACAGTTTTGTAAATAACTTACTTTTCGATAAACCCATTTTATATTTTTTGATCTTTTGGGTTTTTCCTTCTTTCCTTGTTTCTTTTCTTCAACTTGCATAATATATATCATGCCAGCTCCCATTCCCCCAAATTCAATTCAACCAAAAAAAAAAATGTTAGAACATGAAATTAACATGACAAAAGATATATTAAAGAAAAATAAATGGTATTATCTAGGAGACAAAGGGCAAGAGTAGGTGTTCAATGACCACTGCAAGATATAAATCACCATTCAATTATAACACATTCAATGTAATAATTAATATTAAATTAGTAGCTACTTACACCCGCCCGTTCCTCAACGCTATCAAGAAAATCAAAGATTTGGTCATGATAGATTGAACCATTACTTTTAATCGTACTTTTAAAAGATTTGCCGACGGGATAATCCTTTAAGCTCACTACGAAGACTTCGCTGTTAAAATTTTCAATGGCCAACCTATATAGAAGCAAATTATGGCCTTGTAGTTAAGAAATTTTCAAAGTCTCGTTGTTCACAATCGAGCTAAAGATGTGCCGATGGCATAATACATTTTTTTCATAGCTGAACTGACCTGATATTGTCTTTTTGAATAATATTTAGGGAAGATTGGGGGAAAAAATTCCCCATAGAAAAATTAATTGGAGAATGGAACCTCTTTAGTTATATATGTGAAAATTCAGTTGCATATTATGAAAGCTCAGTTGTATATATGTTAAAAGTCCTATTTTATAATTAATTTCTAAATAAAGAACTTTTCCCCAATTCCTCTTAATATTTATTATGACCTTGTAGTTAAAAAATATAATTTGTTATCTAATTAATGAGAAAGGCACCATATATATCATAGATATTGCCAGTGCATTGTCCATCATGTCAGTGCACCACTCACAAAAAGGAGCAAATCACTTACTTCATATTGTGTATATGTGTTGAATATTCTATTACGATTCCCCGCCCCCCTCCCCTCCCCCCTCAATTATTATATTCTATAACCCCTGCAAGCCACTCTGACATGGCAAGTACGTGGGACCCTAGTATGCCGACAAAGTTGACTACAATAAGAATTACTGAGTTTCCAAGCGAATGATATCATCACAAAGTCACTGGCATGAAGCATGAGTCTGTTGTTATTTTCATTACATTATGATTAATTATTACGTAAAACTTTTTGGTAATTATATTCATTTATTTAAATACAGCAGTAATTCTCTCTCGATTATAATGGTAAATTTATTGCAATTAACATGTTGATATGTATGCCCTTAAACTAATAGCCAAAAACATTGCAGCATAATGCCATTCCACGACAAATCTCTCCATGAAAGTAAAGTGAGGGATGTTTTCTTTTTTAAACTCAATATCAGCCGTTATTCTCAACTATATTCTTCCACTACTTATAAATGGGTTATTGATAAAAATTTGATCAAAGCCTGAACTGCTCAAAATTATATGCGCCACCTTTGGAGTGGCAAAATGCATATATATTGGGAAGGGTCGAAAATGAAGTTAAAACTAAGAACAAAATTTTTAATATTTTCTCATCTGAAACTGAAAGCATTGAATACAATTCAACCAACGGCTAATATATAATATTGGGTTTTAACTTAGTGATGAGTTGTATATGAGAATTTCCTCTTTCTATTGGCATCTAGATGCTAGCGTATTGACCATGTGTGGTACGATAAGGAGGAATCCCCTCACTCATAAGTCTTCATCAGACACTTTGAATATTCCCATGTTTAACTAATTACATATAAATAAAATAAAAACCTCAGACGATGTGCTTCCCACTCTTTATTCTCAACTTGTGACTATTCTCAATAGAGGACCATCACTGTTCAATTTTACTTGGAATCTGTGTCCCAGGGACATTATTACCTCCTATAAATATAGCCATTGATTTTTTTCCTGAATTTTTGAATATTCCACCATCAGAAGCTTGGCATAATTTAGATGTTAAAAACTAACAAAACCTCATAAAAGGACAGTTCTAAATACGTAATATCAAAGTCTAATAAGCTGCTAAAATTAATTTCTGCTATTACGTTTGACATTGGGTGCTACGAAATTGGAAGCATTAGGCGCATGGGATGCATTTCCCTCAATGAAATTTGGGTTGCTACAGATTCTCGAGTTTGTTTTTATTTTGATTTTAGTCTTGAAGAAAGTAAAATATTTCAGGTTTTTATTATAGGGTTAATGTATATATTTACCTTCAAAGTTTCCATTAAAAAACATGGAATATTCAAAAGTTTTTTAGAAATAATGTTATTTCAAAACTTTTTAAATCTTATCAATGTGCTCGTGCTGTTAAAAAATATCGATTTTTTTCGTTTAGTTTGACTAAGTGAATACACGTGGCTCCCCCTTCCACGTGTCCATCCTCCCTCCTTTGTCTTCGTAACAAAGGAACTCAAAATCCTCTGTGCTTTCTTTGTTCTACAGCACGTCAGATTCCTCCATACCCATAAACTCCTTCAATCTCTCGCCAATTGCAACACTTTGTCCCTACCCATCACCTCCCTCATAATCTCTACCCATTTATGACCCTTCTCATAACGCCCTTATGCCGCCATAACCCGAGGTACCAGAGGCCGCAGAGAACCATAAGTCAAGCTCTTATTTAAGCAACGAAAGCTTCAGAACTGTCGCCGCCTCCTCTCAAGCATCATAGGCCTCTCATTCCAGGACCGTTGCTCAATTCGTCGGTGTTGGCCGCTTTGTCGGCATTGCTCAATTCGACTGTGTTGGCCGATTTATCCTAGTGGATAAGGGCTTTGTTGCTGCTGCTGCTGCTTGATCTTGGCTGAGACACCCACCAAATGTAGAGAGCTTTTCTTGGGAGCTTTTTTTCTAGTTTCTGGACTTCTAGACAATTCTTATTATAGTCTTAGGCCATGGTTGATTCAAATGCTTCCATTTCACTTCACCCTCAAGAAGATCTATCTCGATGGAAAGGTTCTCTCTTTCCTCCCTCCTACCTAGTTTGATCTATTTTATTTCTTGGGTAGTGATTGAAGCTTTGGCATGGGTCAATTAATTTGAGTTGTTCTTTAATTGGATCTCCGTTCTTGTTCTTGGTATCGTCTGGAATGATTGTGTGAAGTATGTTTACATCAGAAGATGGTGCTGGGAAGAAACGTCGGTGGCTAGCTGGAGAAGACGGTGCAACTCGGTGGAAATCTTCGGAACCAATTTACCCGTTAACCCTTTATAAGAACAAATGTTTTAAATAGAATAAAACTTAATGACCACAACTAATGACCAAAACCTATTATTTAAAACTCAAGAGACCAAAATAAATGACAAACTTAAGAAACTAAAACTTGTATCCACCCATGAAATTTTATAGCCAAATAATGAATGTGCATACCAAAACGCTCCTATAAGCAATTTATGAGCACGACTGGACCTGATTTTTTTTTTAAAAAATAATGAACAGAAATTTTGTGTTTGCACTATATCCTAGAATTTACTTATGATATCAACATTGTTTTGAAATTAAATATATAGTTTTTTTGCCAACTGAGAAAGTCATTAAACATCATAATATTGCAGTTTATATATTACTAATTATCAATATACAATATAATCTATCACCCTGATCTATATCCTTTTTCCAGTTGTGCTACAACCTCCCTTTCAATATCGTTCCTCAATAAGTACTACAACTGTGGACGGGTTCTAGTAAGCCAATTCGAAGAGTATGACCCTCTCAAAGAAGTTTTGATGAATTTGACTATGGGAATACATACTAAAGTACATATTTTCACTATTACTATATTGTAGATTCAATTAATTAATTAATGGTTAATGGGCAAATTTTCCTTGGAAGAATCCAACGAGTTGCATTTGGTATTCGGAAGTTTTTTTTAGGAGTAATGTTGCCCTGAAAGTGACAAAAATAGTGCAAATGTCGCCTTAGGTGAACGATGACCTAACGATATCTATTAGGATGACATGGTGGTAGAGTTCATTGCTTGGTGGCATGAAACGTAGCTTGGAAATGGGGTGTGTGTGGTTGAGGTGGCAAAGTAAGACCAAAATCCCTTAACATTGGAACAGAAGGGCCCGGTCTGTGCACAGAGAGAGAGAGAGAGAGAGTCAAGTTAGGGTTAGTGTGCTGATAGAAGAAAGTGAAGCGAGGCGCATGTGAACTCTGAATCGCTTTGACCTGCAGGGGAGCATATATTTGTCCTCGACAATCAGGTATGGTATCTACCTTTCATAGCTTTATGTCCTCAACAAGCAGATTGTGTCTAAGATTTGTTGGTTTTTTTCTGTTTGATTGAGGTAGTGAAATAACGTAATAACCATTTTGTGTTAAAGTAATGTTTATTTAATATTGTTAGTGTTATAGTGAGATGGAACCAGGTAGGGATGGTGGTCCCAAGTTTGGTCAAGAACATGGTCCAAATGGTGGTCCCGATGAGGTGTGTGATATCGATGGTGAGGTGAATGTTAATGATGGTGGTGACAAGGATGGGGAAAACAATGATGATAGAGTTGAGGAAGATGGATATGAAGTGAGGCAGGCCCGATTACAATTGTTATTAGATGAAGTAAGAGGTTTGAGGAAGGTGACAAAGCGGTTGCATTATAAGGAAAAAAAAGGAGGTTCATGCCAATTATGGGCATGTATGTCATGAAAATGGGGAGAATGATGGGTTGGTGCTGAGTGAAGGTGATGATGAAGGCTTGGATAATGAAAGCGGAAATAGCTGTGATGGTGAAATTGATAATACCTCTCAAAGTGGGAGTGAAAAAAACCTCTAATAGTGATGATAGCTTATTCTACCCCATAGATGAAGAGTTGCGAGTAGACGATGGTGATGGTGATGGTGATAGTGAGATGGTTATGGAGAATAAGTGTGAATTGGGTGTTGATGGCAAGAATGGGCCTATACCTGAGGTGATAGTTCAAGATGAGCAAAGTGGGCATGTAGGACAGGGCTTTTTATATGTTGAGTATGACATATAAGGATAAGAATGATTTGGTTTCAAACATATATAGGTATGCTATTACTACAGGAGTGTAGTTTTTTTTTTTGGCCAAACTACGAGAGTGTAGTTGAAGCTCATTAAAAGTGAGCCTTTTACGGTTAAGGCAATATGTTAGAAGGGGTACCCTTCTCATTGACTGTAGCCCAAAGTGTGTGGGCAATATTTGAGGATAATAAGAATCTATCAATTGGGTGTAGCTTTAATGGTGACGTTGGATATGAGATGAGTGAAGGGGATGACAGGCATACTATATTCATAAGTAGAAAACAATGTACTTGTAGGATTTGGGACTTAACTAGTATACCTTGTTAACACACAATTTGTGCACTTTATCATGGCAAAATAGATCTGTCACATAGATTTCCACTTTCTACCATAAAGATGCATATATAAGTAGCTACAAACTTAAGCTTCAACCTATTAGAGGTAAAGCTTTCTAGGACACTTATAGGTTCAAGCCAATGGAACCACTAGCTATGTGTAAACTCCCTGATAGGCCTATTAAAAAGGGGGTACGGATTGAGGAACATGCGAGGCAAAAGAAGGCCCGAGAGTAAATTCCACAACATCATGGTGAACCTTCCTTAGACTTGCCTCCACCCCACTAGAAAAGTTGTCCAAATGAGGTCTTGCTAGAAAATGTTCAATCTGTTATAAAGAGGGTCACAATAGGGCTACATGTAAAGATGTGAGCTTTCTTTGTCCTATTTAATTGTTTCCCTATTTCATTTTTGTCTTTACTGATTAACTATGAGCTTTCTGTTTGTAGTTTCATAGGGCTTTCTGTTTGTATGCTTAATACAAAGGCCACAAAATGTATATACTAACACATAGAACATTAAGATTCCATTATCACAGCTGTCAACTCAACAATCCCAAGCCCCATCAAGACCATGGTGTAATATCCTCAATTTCGGTAATTAAAAATGAAGGCTAAACAAGTCGCTATAGAGATATTAAGGGTCTGGAGAGTGAAAGAAAGGAGTAAATGTGGAAGTAGAAAGAAAAAGAGGGGTGAAAATGTCATTTTCCAAAATGTAGAAAAAATAAGGGTAAAACGGTCAATTTGGAAAAGTAATGGCATTTTGGCAAATTTGAAAAAGTCAAAGGGTATTTTGGTCAAAGTTTGACCAAGATATCAGAAAATTCTACAGAGCCCCAAAAGATAGAGAAAAATTCACTGATCAGTAATTGAGGCTTGGTTTAAGTTAAAATGACAAAAATAACCTTTACGGGAATTTTAAAGGTTATTTAATATTTGACTATTTAATAAATAATTAGTCAAATATAATTG
>QFDD01000856.1:0-33856 GCA_006871305.1 Vachellia collinsii
CTAATAAAACTGATAAAATAAGTTTTAGTTCAAGATTGATTGACGATTTGATGTAATGACTCTAAGAATAATTAATTCATTGTATAACAGCATAATACTTATCTACAAGTGATGTAATCAACTTTGTATTAAATATATATGATATGATAGTAGATGTTTTAAAACATGTTATAAAAATTACTCAATATCAATATTAAATTAATTATAAGAAATATAGAGATGACTTGGGTTGTCTATATGTTCAATTTTGTACAAATATACTAGTCAGTCCTATTAATTAATAGTAAATCATAAAATCATTTCGGTAAGATTCAACGAAAAATCACCCGATATCATAAATAATGATTAACATATCTTTCTCCCCCATTTTCAATCAAAGACGAATAACGGAACTTTGTGGAAATTAACATGGAGGCTGAAGATAATATTTAATTTCTATATATGACTCTATCAAATAAATTAATAATTTTCGTCTATTGATTTTTCCGACGTTAGGACTAACTCATCCTCTTGACACAATCAAGCATATTTGAACTTTTATGTTGCTTTATTTTATTCTTATAATCATAGATTCATAGCTAGCCACGTTTGAATTCAATAACATTAATAATAGTTTATAACAAGTTCCTTTTGCTGGGTGGGTAACCTTAATTTTAAAGTTTTTCTTGGGGTTCAAAATTAAATTTTAGTTTGAAGCTATTTTTCATGCCATGAAACATTTGAATGGATCGAGTATGATAACTATATATAGCATTTTAGATATTGAAGTGCCACAATTTTTATTTATTTATTTTTGCCAAGTCATTAATTCACTGACATCACAGATTTTTATTTTATTTTTTGCAAGATGATCAAAAACAAAAGTCATGTGACTTTTGTCAATCTCATGTCATGAATTTGAATTGTAATGGATAAAATTATATTTAAGAAAAAAAAAAGATTCCACTTACAAATAATAGAGCATGAAAAATAGTCTCTTCTATCATAAATAAAGGCCATGTTACTAGAAGGAATTTGAAATTCTAAATGTCTGCCAATTTACATTTTTTTAACTTTTTGGAATTTTCAAAAATTTCCTTATTATAATTTCCAATGAGGGTATTTTTTTTTTCCTTAAATTGATGGCATATATTAATTAGGGGATAATATAAATGAAAAATTCTTCCATGTTAGGACATTATAATCAGGTAACTAATTTTCCTTACTTTTAATGAAGTAATCAAAAGTTACTTATAATTAAGACCGCCACGGAGCATATATTAATTATAATATTAAGTATGGATAAAGGATAAATTCTCATCCACGATCGACATAAAGCTTCAGGTGATCAACGAGGCATTTTTAGGCTTTATATGTTATGTTAATTTGTTTGAGATTTTCATTCTAATTAATAATATGTTATATATTGTCAAACCTTACGTATAAACCTTCATAACAATATTATTAGTGACTATTCAGAACTTAAAAACAATTTCCTTATCTTGCAAACCGATGTTCGGCCAAGTTACAAAGCTGAGTCCCTATTTTGGTAAACCTTAGTCCCAATATTGACTAAGGGATAAGCATCAACATCCCAGAGCAAAGAAATAAAGAAAGAGAAAATTAAATAACCATATTATGTAGTTCAAGATAAATTTTTTTTAAAGGATTAATACAATATTTAGTTTCGCAGGTTCAGCCTCATTTTGCTTTTGATCATTCAAAAGAAAGATATTTCAGTTTTTTATTTATTAAATTATAAATATCAATGTTTGAAAAGGAACAAAACTTGAGGAACTAAAACCAGTTATTTAAATGTATTAAAAAATTAAAACCAAAATGAAGATAAATTTAATGGATTATTTGCTATGAGACCGGCTTAGATATATGGGAGGGGAGTGGAGGGGAAAGTTTTATGAGTTGGATCTTAAAACAAGAAATTAAATAGGTGGGTTTAAAGTTTTTGATTAATTTATTGAGAGAATTTGGGTTAAATCTCCTATTAGCAAATTAATTAGAAAATGAGACCTATCATTACACTTGTATAGAATATTAGTTACATTTCGGGAAGGTCAGTTGCATAATATAAAAGCTTAGTTGTATAATATGGAAAGTAAATTGTATAATTTGGAAGGTCCCATTCTACAATGAATTTATCAATGAAGGATTTATCTCCAATCTCCCTGATTTATATTATTGTTTTATCTTATATTTTTTAACTAAAATTTTATAACCCCACTTCTCCAATTTCTTTTAAATTCAACTCAAAAAAAAATTTCCTATCCTCCCATTCAAATCTCTCATACCGAACATTCCCTTTTAATTATTTGTTTGTTGGTAAACAGAAAGAGGAGCTGTCTAGTATGAATACCGCGCGTGCCGTTTTTGTTGGTCATTTATTCCAACGCCTTTTAATATGGAGAAGAAGACAAAGAAACAACTCATTCTCAAACATGTAGACCTTGACTACGTAATATTATATTTAGAAGACGACGACCTGTTTAATATTCTTCATTGTTTAATATATAAGTAATATTATCTTACTTACGATTGGTCCCATGTGATGTAATACTTTGTATCCGTCTAAGAATTTAATACACTTTATTTCATTTTTTTAATTAAAAATTTTTAATTATTTTTTAAATTTAGTATAGGAGAAAAAGTAGAGTTGTTAAAACTAACTGAATCAAGCCAGCACTTTTAAACACATTTAAGTGGAGTGCTAGATTTGAATTTTTGAGGGGTGTAAAAAGAAATGATGACCAACCCTTTTAAACCTGTATTAAAACATGAATTATTAAAATAAAGGCTAAACTATACATTTAGCTTTTTAAGTTTACATCAAATTTTAGTTCGGTCTTTTAAGTTTAAAAAGTGTATTTTTAATCCTTTAACGTTAACACCGTTATTTTTATTCGACGGAAAATTTAAATTCAATCATCATTCTAATATTAAATTATGTTAAAATATACTTAAATATTGATTATTTAATACACTTATTTTTATCTTTTAAAATTCAATCATATTTTATTAGCATTTAATAGCAGAATCACCATTTAAATTTGCTGAGTTACCATTTTCCGTAAATAAAACTAATAACTTTAAGAATAAAAGAATAAAAGTGCACTTTTTAAATTTAAATGATCAAATTGAAACATGTCGTAAATTTAAAGGACCAAACGTTTTTTTTAGCTTCAAATAAAAGTACTCACTTAGGTCTAGCAAAAGTGGTTAATCCATTACAAAGTAGCGAATCAGAGTTTAAATCCTCACTGAAAGAAGTACTTGCATTGAACTTTCGACAGAACAGAATTGTATTTGATAATTTAAAGGATATATGTATTTATAAAAATAAAAAATATTAAACTACTCACTTTCTCATTACGTAAAAATATTTTGCCATAATTGATGCATGCATCTGCTTTTTTAGTGATGCCATGACTCATGCCTACACTACATACGATAATTAAACTTCAGAAAGGGCATAGTTTTTTTAAAAAACAGTATAATTTTAGCCTGATTTTTTTTTTTGGAATATCTTTTGAAGACTTTCTAGAGGTAAGTTTTATATATTATTAGCAGTTGAAAAAAAATTTAATAGTTATACATAAAAAAACTAATATCCTAAAAAGTTTTATATAATGGCAATTATAATTTTTTATTGGTAAACCTGACAAAAGAGGGTTCCAATATGGAAGGCAGCGTGTTCCGTGGCGGCTTCGACATTTATTTATTCCGACGCCACTTGAAAGTGACGCTGTCAGGTTACCATAACTGATCACATAATGACACAACTAACTTTCCTTTTTTGGGCAAGACACTTAACTGATATAGGATGATCCCAACTTTCAAAAACCAAACAATTAGGGCTCTTTTGTTTCTGTTTTCTATTTTTTATTTTCAAAACTTTTTATAAAGTTAATTTTTTTTAAAATAAGTTTAAAAAACAAAAAAAAATGTGTTTAGATAATTGTTTTAAAAATTACATTTAAAAATAAATATTATGAGGTGAAATTTTGATGAGACTTTTAAAAATCAAGTGTGATATTTTTCAAATGTGTATGCAACTAAAAAGTGAATGCCTAAGGTACCCTAACTTCCACAGCAGATAGTGGATGGGTTTAGGTGGGAGGAATATTTTGGGCCAATGTTACTTAAGAAATTTCCCGTTTTAATAGCATATAAATTATATAATATAACCTCTAGTATTTAATATAAGGTTCAGTTTACTAATTTGAGGGAAAATAAGTTAAATAATTAAAGAAGATATGAGTTCCATGTGTTCAATACCCAAAAAGAAAACTTTTAGAACATTTTTGCCTTTTAAACTCCGCATAATTTAGCTAACAAATATTAACCGTTAGATTTGTTAATGGAGAGATGATATCACTCCTTTTTTAACTTTCTGGAGCAAAATTGCCCCCTTTTAACCTTTCGGAGTAGAATTTTGTCTTTGAGAACTTTTAGACGCCCAATGTTCCTTAAAGAAAACTTCTTAATCATTTTTTCCTTTTGACCCTAAAACTTCTGGTGATATTGCTTTTGAACGAAAACTTTCAAAACAAATTTGCACATTAACTTATTTTAAATACTAAAAATTTTTTTTTGAAACACTGACATATTAAGTTTAGTTTTCAAAATAATTATGATTATTACAAAAAAAAAATTCATCATTTAATCATACCAATGATATTAGGTTTAAAGAATGAAGCTGAAACTATGTATTGAATTAACGTACGGAACCAAATGTGTAGTTTTGCCGTCTAAATAATATCAGTGGGTTTTAATTTAAATCAGTTTTCAGCTCTTCAATGGCTCGGCCATCCGTAGATGCACATAGAGAATGGTAACAACTTTACTAGTGGTATCAAATATTCTATTATTCTTCTTTATTCTATTTTTTTTCCACATAAGATGACATGGCCTTTTAATTATGATAATCTAAAATAGTTATGCAACACATGCATAAAGAGAATGTTCATCAAAGCGATAAGCTTTCCCAATTTAGACTGTCTAAATATAATTTTTTCTATTTTTATAAAAAAAATTATTTTAATGAGTATAAAATATAAAATAAAATTAATCTTTTAACTATCATCTTTTTATATAATGACTTTTTTATTAAAATATTGCTAGTTTAAAAAATCAAAGTTAAATTGTTCATAATCAGATTTGGATGGTACAAATCTAAAAAGTTGGGGAGCTTATCACTTTGATGAAAATCCTAATTAGATCCCATACGGTAATACACATACCCATATTTGTGCATGGGATTCTTTTTCAATGTAGAAAATGCTAAGTTGCTAACATCACTATTATAGTGGTTAGTTTTTATCTTAAATATAGAAACTAGATGATTAATTTAGTAAAATTAATAAAATCAGTTAAACTAGTTATTTAAAATATAACAATTTCACCTATGATTGTATGGAATGTTAGTTTGTGAACATTCAATGATGCTATGGGTTCGAGATTTGGTACCTGCTCTCCAATAAAAACATATTTGAAAAAAAAATAAGTGTTCGTTGGTTTACCTCAAATATCACTTTTTAAATATGCAAAAATAGGATGGTTTGCAAAGAAAATTATAAATTTGAAAAACAAGCCTTATATTTAGGATCAAAACAATTAAACAACCCTCTCAACCAATTCTTGTAATCAGAACTGGAGTGAAGTTAATAATATCAATCTACAACATTAGGATATACTACAAAAAAACATCCCATTTCCGACGGAATTTGCCACGGAATTACAGACGGAATTGTGGTTTGCCACGGAATTTTCGACGGAATTTGCCACGAAATGAATTTCCGATGGAATTCGTTCCGTCGCCAATTTCACCGTCACAAAACGTTTACCGAGGAAATTTTCATTCCGTCGGAAATTACCGACCGAATTTTCGACGGAATATTCCGTCGGAAATTTGCCATGGAATTTTGCCGTGGCAAATTCTTTTTTTTTTTTAAATAAATAATAATGCCACGTGGCTTAGATATATGGGAGGGGAGTGGAGGGGAAGTTCGATCCCTGCCCGCAAGCAATAGCTTACCTACTCAAAAAAAAAACAAGAAATTAAATAGGTGGGTTTTAAGTTTTTAATTAATTTATTGGGAGAATGGGGGTTAAATCCCCTATTAGCAAATTAATTAGAAAATGAGACCTATCATTACATCTCTATAGAAGATTAGTTACATTTCGGGAAGGTCAGTTGCATAATGTAAAAGCTTAGTTGTGTAATATGAAAAGTAAATTGTATAATTTGGAAGGTCCCATTCTACAATGAATTTATCAATGAAGAATTTATCTCTAATCTCCCTAATTTATATTATTGTTTTATCTTATATTTTTTTAATAAAATTTTATAATCCCACTTCTCCAATTTATTTTTAAATTCAACTCAAAAAAAAATTTCCTATCCTCCCGTTCAAATCTCTCATACCGAACATTCCCTTTTAATTATTTCCGTGTTTGTTGGTCATTTATTCCAACGCCTTTTAATATGGAGAAGAAGACAGAAACAACTCATTTTCAAACATGTAGACCTTGACTACGTAATATTCTATTTAGAAGACGACGACCTGTTTAATATTCTTCATTGTTTAATATATAAGTAATATTATCTTACTTTCGATTGGTCCCATGTAATATAATACTTTGTATCCGTCTAAAAATTTAATACACTTTGTTTATTTTTTCATTAAAAATTTTTAATTATTTTTTTAAATTTAGTAAAGGGATAAATGTAGGGTTGTTAAAACTGACTGAATCCGTCAAGCCAACACTTTTAAGTGGAGTGTTAGATTTGAATTTTTGAGGGGTGTAAAAAGAAATGACGACCAACCCTTTTAAACCTGTATTAAAACATGAATTATTAAAATAAAGATTAAACTATACATTTAGTCTTTTAAGTTTACATCAAGCTTTAGTTTGGTCCTTTAAATTTAAAAAGTGTACTTTTAATCTTTTAACATTAACACCGTTAGTTTTACTCGACAGAAAATTTAAATTAATCACCATTCTGATATTAAATTATGTTAAAATATATTTAAATATTGATTATTTAATACACTTATTTTTATCCTTTAAAATTCAATTATATTTTATTAGTATTTAATAGCAAACTCACCATTTAAATTTGCTGAGTTACCATTTTCTGTAAGTAAAACTAATGACATTAAGAATAAAAGAATAAAAGTGCACTTTTTAAATTTAAAGGATCAAATTGAAACTTATCGTAAATTTAAAGGATCAAACGTATACTTTAGCCTTAAATAAAAGTACTCACCAGCGCAGTTAGATCTAGTAAAAGTGGTTAATCCATTATGATGTAGTGAATCAGAATTTGAATCCTCACTGAAAGAAGTACTTACATTGAATTCTTAACAGTATCTCAAACAGAATTATATTTGATAATTTAAAGGATATATGTATTTAGAAAAATAAAAAATATTAAACTACTCACTTTCTCATTACGTAAAAATATTTTGCTATAATCGATGCATACATCTACTTTTTCACTGATGCCGTGAACCATGCCTACACTATATACGATGATTAAACTTCCGAAAGGGCATAATATTTAAAAAAAAATACAATATAATTTTAGCCGGTTTTTTTTTTGGGATATCTTTTGAAGACTTTCTAGAGGTAAGTTTTATATATTATTAGCATTAATTTTAATAGTTATACATAAAAAATATCCAAAAAAGTTTTTATATAATGGCATATTATTATTATTTTTTATTGATAAACCAGACAAGAGGGGGTTCCAATATGGAAGGCAGCGTGTTACGTGGCAGCTTCGGCATTTATTTATTCTGACGCCACTTGAAAGTGACGCTGTCAGGTCACCATAACTCATCACATAATGACAGACACCAAACTTCCATTTTTTGGGCAAGACACTTAATTGATGTAATACAAGGTTCAAAAAAATCGGATCGGAAATTGATTTGGGTGATACAATAATTTAAGGGTTGATGGTTTAGATTGGGGTTAAGTCGGGATCGAACCAGTTATATTAAAATAATATAATTTAGTAAACTGTATTTAGTTTAAAAAATTAATAACTAAAACCTAGAATATTATTTTATTTTACCCATATTTTAAATTTTTAGAGTTTAATTAAATATCAGTAATAAAAATAATTGGGATAAAATGAATTAATTTTATTTTATGTCCTTATACGAAAATTTGTTTAAATAGAAAACAAAAAATTTAATGCTAGTTTTGTTACCATATTTTTTTAAAAAATTTAATAAATCATATCATCTCATTATGATTCCATTTTTCATTGTTTCTCCCTTTTAAATTTTTTAAACTAATTTTTTCTTTTAAATCAAGAGTCAAACCGGTCAAACCGCCAGTCCAATGGTTCAGCGGTTTGGCTGGTTCAACACTACTTTGATTGGTCTGAACCGTTGCCCGGTTCAACTACTCAACCGGATCGGATCAAGAAGAGGTTCACTAGTTTACAGTCTGAATCGGTCGGTTCGATTCGGTTCTTTGAACATTGATATAATATGATCACAAATTCACAATTTTCAAAAACCAAACAACTAGGGCTCTTTTGTTTCTGTTTTCTATTTTTTTTTCAAAACTTTTTTATAAAATTAACTTTTTAAAACAAGTTTTAAAAAAACAAAAAACGTGTTTAGATAATTATTTTAAAAATAAACATGAGATTTTGACGAGACTTTCAAAAATCCGGTGTGGTATTTTCTAAATGTGTATGCAACTAAAAGGTGAATGCCTAAAGTACCCTTCCCCAACGTTTAGGTGAGAGGAATATTTTGGGAAAATGTTACTTTAGAAATTTTACATTTTAATAGCATATAAATTATATAATATAATATCTAGTATTTAATATATGGTTTAGTTTACTAATTTAGAGAAATAAATTAAATAATTAAAAAGAACATGAGTTTTATATGTCCAATACTCCAAAGGAACTTTTAGGACATTTTTTGTCTTTTAAGCCCCGCATAATTTGGCTAACAAATATTAACTGTTATATTTGTTAATAGTGGGGTGATATTACCCCTTTTTAACCTTTTTAAGCAAAATTATCCCCTTTTAACCTTTCAGGGTAGAATTGTGCCTTTGAAAACTTCTAGATGCCCTATATTTCTTAGAAAAAATTTCCACATCATTTTTTCCTTTTATCCCTAAAACTTCTGGTGACATTGCTGTTAAGCAAAACTTTTAAAACAAATTTATATTAACTCATTTTAAATACTAATTTTTTTTTTTGAAATACTAACATAATAAGTTTAGTTTTCAAAATAATTATGATCATTACAAAAAAAAAAATCATCATTTAATCATACCAATGATATTAGAATTAAAGGAATGAAAACATGATTCTTAAAGTTAAAGAATGAAATTGAAACTATGTATTAAATTAACATACGGAACCAAATGTGTAGTTCTGCCGTCAAAATAATATCTGTGGGTTTTAATTTAAATCAATTTTCAGCTCTTCAATGGCTCGGCCATATATAGATACACATAGAGAATAGTAACAACTTTACTAATTCTATCAAATATTCTATTATTATTCTTTATTCTATTTTTTTCCACATCAGATGATATGGCCTTTTAATTATGAAAATCTAAAATAGTTATGCAACACATGCATAAGGAGAATGTTCATCAAAGCGATAAACTTTCCCAATTTGAACCGTCTAAATCTGCCTTTTTTTTTAATAAAAAATTGCTTTAATGAGTATAAAATATAAACTAAAATTAATCATTTAACTATCATCTTTTTAAATAATGATTTTTTATTAAAATATTGCTAGTTTAAAAAAATCATATTTAAACTGTTCAGAATCAGATTTGGATGGTACACATCTGATGAGTTGGAAAACTTATCACTTTGATAAAAATCCTAATCATATCCCATACCATAATACACATACCCATATTTGTGCATTGGATTATTTTTCAATGTAGACAATGCTAAGTTGCTAACATCACAATTATAGTGGTTACTTTTTATCTTAAACATAGAAACTAGATGATTAATTTAGTAAAATTAATAAAATCAGTTAAACTAGTTATTTAAAATATAACAATTTCACCTATGATTGTATGGAATGTTAGTTTGTGAACATTCAAAGATGCTATGGGTTCGAGATTTGGTACCTGCTCTCCAATAAATAAAAGTATTTGGAAAAAATAAGTGTTCGTTGGTTTACCTCAAATATCACTTTTCAAAATATGCAAAAATAGGATAGTTTACAAAGAAAATTATAAATTTAAAAAACAAACCTTATATTTAGGATCAAAACAATTAAACAACCCTCTCAACCAATTCTTACAATCAGAACTGTAGCGAAGTTAATAGTATCAATCTACAACATTAGGATATCTCATACCCAAATCGTATCCAACTTATATATAGTCATTCCCTATTAATTCAAAACATAGCTAGACATTCAACATCACACACTATATATTTGTACACAGGAAGAAAAAAAAACAAACTTATGTGCATACCTAATCATCCACCCCATTAAAAACACATTTAATTAAAACCTATATGGATCTATATATATATATATATTGTATATTCATATCAATATCGATATCCATTCTCGTTCTTATTAAAATCAATTCTTGTCAGAGTAATCTGCACGATCACAATCAGAAGAAGCGAAAGAAGCACCCAACAGCCCATTTTTGTGCATGCAAGCCGCCACTCCTTTATGCCCATTTCTTAGCCCAATAAAACATATTAGTATTTATGGACTATCATCCTCACATACTCAAATATAGGACTTTATTATTTTGATATACCCACTCGTTTTACGGCAATTTTAATGTATTAAATACAACTCTATTAACAAGTCAACCTTTTGTTAAAGGTGAGTAAAACCAAACTAAAACTGAAAATCGAACTCAATTTAATTTTTTTGGTTTAGTTAATTCAGTTTTCAGTTTATTTTTGATTTTTTACTTTGTGATAATTCAGTTTTTGTTTTTAGTTTGGTGTCTATGAATTTTTTTTTGTTTTAAATGAAAAACTGAATTTTATATATAATATATTTCTTTATTTACTAAATTACTAAATATAATTATATTTATATATTTAATAAACAGTAAATAATTAAATATTTTTGGTTAACCAAAAAACCGAACTAAAATAATTCGATTAATCATTGGTTCAGTTTATATTTTACATGAATTTTAGTTTTTTAATTTTTACCAAAAAATCAAATGCTAACTCCTTGAGTAGGTAAAATTACCTCGAAGAGTAAAAAAGCTTATTTGTTTGATATATCAATGAGTGTTATCTGTACACAGGGCGAAAAAAAGAGTAGAAAGAAACGAGTCGTTTTCAAAGATCTAGACGTTGACTAAATAGAACTATCTCGAGAAGGAAAAAGATATTTATTTAATATAATAAAGGAAGGAGCATTATTTTCAAACAGGAAAAAAAAAGAAAAAAAACTAATCATTTTCAACCATCTAACCCTTCAATAGATAAAATTGTCTTGAGAAAGAAAAAAAAAAAACAAGGTTCAAAAAATCGGACCGGGCATTGAACCAGTCGAGACAGTGAGTCAAAGGTTAATGGATCAGATCGGGGTCAAACCGAGGTAGACCAACCATATTAAAATAATGATATTTAATTGACAATATTAAAATATAATACTTTTAATAATGTTTAATTTCAAAATATTTATCTTTATCAATTAAAATCTTTTTGTCACTGTAATTATTAATCATTCATAATAAAAAAATCATTAAAATTCATTCATCAACTATAAAACGTTAAGAATCAATCATAAAAAAAACTATGCTTTTAGTAAAAAAGAAAAAGGAAAGAAAGAAACACCATCTAGTTATTCCCTTTGTTACTAAATATTAATAAAAACAGTAAACAAAAAAAAAAGAGAAATTGTATTAAGGTCATACACAAAAAAATTAATATCAGAAAGGTCTCAAAGATTGTTACTAATAACTCATTCACTTGTCAATGGTGCTCTTTTACTTGTTAATAAAATCCTTTTGAGGCCTTTCTAATATTAAGTTTTTGTATGGGACCTTAACGTAATTTTTTTAAAAAAAAAGTAAAGGAAGCATATAATTTTTTTTAAGAAAATATGTGACCCGGTCAATCCAATTTTTTTTACCGGGTTGACCAGGTTGATCCGGGTCAACCCGGTCTCCGATCTAACATTGAACTAGACCGGACCATGGACCGGTTCGCCAGTTGAACCGGCTGGTCCGGTTCGATTTTTTGTTCGCTTAAAAAACACACTAGTTTAATATAATCAAGGAGCAGCCTAGTTTGTAATTAAAAAGGTAAAAGAAACGAATCATTTTCAACCATCTAGCCTTTGAGTAGGTAAAATTGTCTTCAGAAGGAAAAAAAACAAAGTAGTTCAATATAATCAAGAAACCTAATTTGTAATTTGTAAACAGGAAAAAAGTAAAAGAAACTAAACATTTTCAACCATGTAGCCCTTGAGTAGGTAAAATTGTCTTTAGAAAGGAAAAAAAAACACACTAGTTTAATATAATCAAGGAGTCTAATTTGTAATTTGTAAACAGGAAAATACAAAAGAAACGAATCATTTTTAAACATGTTGTAGCCCTTGAGTAGGTAAAATTATCTTGAGAATCCGAAAGCACATTTGTTTAATATAATAAAAAAAGGAGCCTTATATATAAATATTTTTTATCTCTTTTTTCACGTTCATTTTACTCTACTCTTTATCTTTATAAATAAAAATGAAGCTATGTTTAAAAAAAAGTTATATATCTTATAAATTTATTAATTTTTTAATCCAGTAGTAGATGGTAGATACAAGATTTTGGTAAGAGAAAGTAAAAAATGAGAGAAATAACTACATTATGGGTATAATGCTGCAGAGGATTCACATTTTGCGTGCTCATCTTGATAAGCACCCCAAAATTAATTTATTAGATCTATACTTCATGGATTTTTAACCTTATTTTTTTAAAATAATTATTTTAATATGTAAAATTTAAAATAAATATAATCTATTAATTTTTATTTTTTTAAAGCGGCCTTTTTATTTAAAAAATAAAATCTGAAAAATTTAATGGATGCTTGTTACTTGTTAGAAGTGCCGGAGTGGGGTGGGCGCGGGGGAGTAAAAAGATTAAAGACACGTGTGCCATCCCATCTGCAAATGCGCCTCAATGAAAATACCATATTGCCCCTAACACCGTTCCACACAATGAAAGTACCACATTGCCCCCAAATCCATTTTCTTACTAATTGTCGGGCTCTGATCTCCACTCCACAGCACACTTCTCTGATCACTACAATCTGCTACTGTCTACTTTACTCTGAAGATTATACATTCAAGTGCTGATCTCCATAGCTCATCTAAGACAAAGTAGAAAGAGACGAAGTGATTTTCAATCCCTTCTTCCTCAGCCTCTGATCATCTGTTCCATAACACTATATATCATGATGGATCCATCTCCTATATGGGATGCCACCAAGAGCTTGTGTGGTTACGTCAAGCAAAAATCTGCTTATGTTTACCACTTGGAAGACAATCTGAAATCGCTGGAAGAAAAGTCGAAAAAGCTCGAAGCAAAGAAGATCTGGAAGCAAATGTTGAAGAACAAGAATATACAGGAGGAATGAAAAGGTCTCATCAAGTCACTGATTGGCTCAAAAGAGTAAACGACATTCAAGTGGTACTAAACACGCATTATGTCTATCATTCAATTTTTAAATTAATTTTTTACGCAATTTTAAGGAGATTATATTGTTGTTCTCATTAAAGCATCTTCAAATTTCATTTTGGCCGTAAACTAAATCTTATATCAAGCACGGATATAATATTTTTAAATAATTTATTTAACTTTCTAAATCATCTTATCAAATTAGTTATTAGTTAAGTTTTTATTAAATTAATGATTGGTGGAATATTAAGGGATCATATTTACGTTAAGTTTTTTATATCAATAATATAAAGTTCACGTCATATTTTTTTGTACGTACGTTTGTAGTTAAATGATAATATTTTAAAAATAAAAAATATCATTACATGTGATTTGGAAACTTGACATAATAGATAGAAGAAAATTGATATGTTTTTTCTCAATATTAAAATATTTTGAATCTATAAATGAACCTAAAATATGAGAAGTACTTGTAATGACCACATGATGTAAATTAAATTATATCGCTTATTTTGACATTTGTATACAAAAGTAAAAAGGCCACTCTAATAAATATATATTCCATGGGTATTGACTAAAATCATCAAAACGGCTTTTCCTTAAAAAAATAATAATTAATCATTTTAAAGATTCTTCTAAGGATTCAAGTAACTGTGATGAAGGTTTGAAGTGATCTATAATTGTGATGCCATTGAGCAAAATTGTTGAAACTGTGGTTAAAAAAAACAACTAAGGGAAATTAAAAACTAAGCTTCTTTAAGAATTTAAAAGATTATAAATAGAACCTAATTAAGAAATTAGTTATTTCGTTAATCTTACTAACATGTGAAAGTTCAATATTCATATATCAAATTTTTGTATTTAAAAGATCCGTAAATAATTAATTTCCTAATTTAGGAATGCATGTAATTATTTAATTCAACCTATAGTTTATTTTGTCTTAACTATGATCTCTTTAATTTGAAAGTATGGAATGGTGACATCATGATGCTAATTAATAGTTTTAAATTCGCAGGAAATAAACAGTATTCTAGATCATGGAAATAAAGAGATTCAAAACAAAAGTCTAACTAAAAGCTGTCCAAAGAATTGCATGTCAAGCTACAAGTTAGGGAAGACGGTTGACAAGATTCTAAGGATTGTACATGAACTAGAAACTGAAGGGGAAGGGTTTTGTAAGGATTTTAAAATTTCCCTCAAGCATCTACGTAAGGCACATGATATGCCTTGTGGTGAGACAGTGGGCTTATATTCAATGTTTGAGGAGGTACGGAAAAGTATTGAAGAAATAAATGTTGGCATTATTGGCTTATATGGGATGGGCGGGTTAGGAAAGACTACCCTACTAAAGAAAATTAACAAAGAACTTGGCAAGAGATCAACTTATGACATAATTAAGTGGATGGTGGTTTTCAAAAGTCACAACTTGGATAGTATTATGGAAAGTATTGGAATGTCGTTAGGGATTGAATATAGCCTACGGAATCATTGTAGTAACCAAGATGAAAAATCTGCAATGATTTACAAAGTCCTAAAAGAGAAGAAATTTGTGTTGTTATTTGATGATATATGGGAGAGATTAGAATTGGAAAAGGTGGGAGCACCACATCCAAATGAAACCAATTTTCCATTGAAAGTATTATTCACAACAAGATATGAGGATGTATGTGCAAAAATGAAAGCTCAAAGAACTTTTCAAGTTCGAACTCTAATGAAGAAAGAAGCATTAGACTTATTTTGTATGAAGGTTGGTGAGGAAACTCTTAAATTTGACCTTGCCATTCCAAAGTTAGCAAAAGAGATGGCTAAAGAATGTAACGGGCTCCCACTTGCATTAATTGTGGTAGGAAGCACCATGACTGGTATGAAGAGTGTGGACGTGTGTGAACACTCTAAGGATAAATTAAGTTCTCCATGGATAGCTCCAAATTGGGAGGCAAATGTGCCTTTTGTCCTCAAGTTTAGTTATGACCAACTACATGATGAAGTACACAAAAAATGTTTCTTATATTGAGCATTATACCCAGAGGATCATGAGATTCTAGTGTATGATCTCATTGAGAAATGGATAGGAGATGGATTTCTTTATAATAATGGGATGAGAAGTGTGAATGCTATGCCTAGTCATGGTGGATCCATAATTGAAAAGTTGAAGTGTTCATGCTTTTTAGAGAATGTCGAAGGTGACATCTTTTTGAAGCGCTCAATTAAGATGCATGCATGATGTCGTCAATAACATGGAACTATAGATAGCACTTGATCAAGAAAAACAAAAAGAAGGTTATAGTACAAGAAGATGCATGAGCAATGTCTCAAGCTGAGGTTGAACATTGAGAAATGGTTGAAAGGATTTCAATAATCACAGGTATTGGTGTTGGATTATGTGTACAATTACAAAGCATGGCTGGGACAAATCTCGTAACAATAATACTAAAGTTTGATAGTACTTGTTGTGAAATAAATGGTCTACAAAATATACAATATGCGAGGAAACTAAAAGTCTTGGAACTATGGGAAGTGGAAAATAGAGGAAGTTATTATGCCAAGTAATCAATTTTTCAGGATTTATTATTCTTTTGGCCTCTTCTAACAGATGCATTTCTTAATATTTAAATTTATTTTCTTCTTTTTATACGAGAAAGGTTGCTTGTTACCTTAACTAACAACTTATTTGTAAAAACAAAAGAGAAAAGCAATTTCGTACATTACATTTCACCATAGACAAAGAAAAATTTCACCCTATTCACAAAACCCTCTCAATGCTCAATTTTAGTGCCCCGCTACTAATAAGTGAAAAAAAATATCACTAACTTATATTAATGACACTTTCAAATATTATTAATATTTTTAAATTATTAATTCATATTGAGGTTAGACCAGACTGGATTCATTGGACTACTTGGAATGTAGTATACAACTTCAATTGTCTCTTCGTGAAAGGCAAGATTTGAACATGATAATTTGATATGATCTTCCCAATACCCAAATAACAAATAATGAGAATAAGGGAAAGTTCAAAGGATATATATACCTATTTATACAAGTTGTTCGGTTATAGTCTTAAAAAATTATGGAAAGAAGAAGAAATTACACAGGAAACGAAAGAAGCTAATCAAAGAAGAAGAAACATAGCTCAAGAGAGAGATACTTTCACAAATATTTTCGATACCTCTACACTACTTCCCTTTCTGCTTATATTCTCATCTCCAACCCCACATCGATCTCACCTATTTAAGCCCATTTTAATAAGCTTTGGGCCTATTTCTTCTAATAAGGTCCATGTATTTCTAGATTATGATATAATTCCAATTCAGACAATAACAATTTACATGGGATGGGTGGGGTGGGAAAGACAACTTTGCTAAAGAAGATTAACAACGAACTTGGCAAGAGATCGGATTTGGAAAAACAATTTCATAAGCCTATTTTTAATAATAGTTTATACTATTTTTTTAATAAACAATTTTAAGCTTCTTTTTTTTGAAAAAAAAATACTTTCATACATGTTCTCATTCAAAGTGACTGAGTTTTCTTCCACTGAAAAAGTCTAGTAAAATATTAATTTAATTGTTCTTTTTGGACTGATAACACATAAGCCTCCATTTGTTGGATTCACGGATGTGGGATTCAGTGGCGACCTAAATTATAACTACCAATATAATAATTAATCAATAAAAATGGCCAAAATAAACCAATACGATAATATAAATAAATAAAGCTTGAAACCCAAGGCAAACCTTATTCATTGCATTCTAATGCAACTTGTTATGGATTTTAGAGTAAAATACTCTAACGTCCTTTGAAAAAAAAAAAAAAAATACTCTAACGTCCTTCTACTTTACTTTAATTACAGAGGTCTCTCATTCTGAAAGCATATATTTTAGTTCAAACAATTAACACCATCAAACAATCTTCTAAAGAGATTATTGACGTATATTTTTAATTAAAAATCATATTAGAATAAATCTGTTAACTAATTTAGCCCTTGTTATACTAAATCTTAAATTTATATTTTAACACTAATATTTATTAAGGACCTATTTAATATTTTTACCAAATTCAGACAAAATGTAAGTAATTTTTATGTGAGATATGTAAACAACGTGATTGAAAATTTGGGTGTTCTTCTTACAAACATGTTTAAAAACTTTAATTATAAAATATTAATATAAGGATCGCAAAATCATATCATTTTGTAATTTTATAATTTAAATGAAATTGCATTTTGTGATAGCAAAACATTTTCAGCCAACATATGCACTTAAAAAGATTACATGATAATTTTTAATAGATACATGAGATTAAACAGTTAAATTTATTGAAAACAGTTATAATTGTAAAATTTGATAACTTTGTAATATGGTAATCAATTTGATAGTATAACAAAAAATTTAAAATATATTATTTTTTTTATTTTGGATAAATAAATGTGATTAAATTATTATAATCAAGTAATATTTATGTTAAGTGCATTTTTGTCCAAATGATGGGTCAACAGTCAACACTGTAATTTAACGGTCAACGAAGTTGAATCTTAAAACTATGAGAGATCTTTATATAGGTTCTTATAGGTTTTCAAAATAAAAGATCCACTCATAGTTTTGAGATATGTTCTCAAAACTATTAGCGGATTTGTTGAATTGTCAATAACTGAATTTGTGGAGTCAGTGACTAAATCGTAGTTTAATTTCGAATAAAACTGAAGAAATGACACTAAATCCTAATAAAACTGATAAAATGAGTTTTAGTTCAAGATTGATTGACGATTTGATGTAATGACTCTAAGAATTCATTATATAACAGCATAATAGTTATCTACAAGTGATGTAATCAACTTTGTATTAAATATATATGATATGATAGTAGATGTTTTAAAACATGTGATCAAAATTACTCAATATCAATATTAAATTAATTATAAGAGATATAGAGATGACTTACGTTGTCTCTATGTTCAATTTTGTACAAATATACTAGTCAGTCCTATTAATTGATAGTAAATCATAAAATCATTTGGGTAAGATTCAACCAAAAATCACCCAATATCATGTACAAATATACTAGTCAGTCCTATAAGTTTCAATCAAAGACGAATTAGCGGAACTTTGTGGAAATTAACATGGAGGCTGAAGATAATATTTAATTTCTACATATGACTCTATCAAATAAATTAATAATCTTCGTCTATTGATTTTTCCTACGTTAGGACTAACTCATCCTCTTGACACAATCAAGTATATTTGAACTTTTATTTTGCTTTATTTTATTCTTATAATCATAGATTCATAGCTAGCCACGTTTGAATTCAATTACATTAGTAATAGTTTATAACAAGTTCCTTTTACTGGGTGGGTAGCCTTAATTTTAAAGTTTTTCTTGGGGTTCAAAATTAAATTTTAGTTTGAAGCTATTTTTCATGCCATGAAACATTTGAATGGATCGAGTATGATAATATATATAGCATTTTAGTTATCGAAGTGCCACAATTTTTATTTATTTATTTTTGCCAAGTCATTAATTCACTGACATCACAGATTTTATTTATTTTTTTTTTTTGCAAGATGATCGAAAACAAAAGTCATGTGGCTTTTGTCAATCTCATGTCATGAATTTGAATTGTAATGGATAAAATTATATTTAAGGGAAAAAAAAGATTCCACTTACAAATAATAGAGCATGAAAAATAGTCTCTTCTATCATAAATAAAGGCCATGTTACTAGAAGGAATTTGAAAGTCTAAATATCTGTCAATTTACATTTTTTTAAAATTTTTGGAATTTCCAAAAATTCCCTTATTATAATTTCCAATGAGGGTATTTGTTTTCTTAAATTGATGGTATATATTAATTAGGGGATAATATAAATGAAAAATTCTTCCATGTTAGGACATTATAATGAGGTAACTAATTTTCCTTACTTGTAATGAAGTAATCAAAAGTTACTTATAATTAAGACCGCCACGGAGCATATATTAATTATAATATTAAGTAAGGATAAAGGATAAATTCTCATCCACGATCGACATAAAGCTTCAGGTGATCAACGAGACATTTTTAGGCTTTCTATGTTATGTTAATTTGTTTGAGATTTTCATTCTAATTAATAATATGTTATATATTGTCAAACCTTACGTATAAACCTTCATAACAATATTATTAGTGACTATTCAGAACTTAAAAACAATTTCCTTATCTTGCAAACCGATGTTCGGCCAAGTTACAAAGCTGAGTCCCTATTTTGGTAAACCTTAGTCCCAATATTGACTAAGGGATAAATATCTCAAGTATCAACATCCTAGAACAAAGACATAAAGAAAGAGAAAATGAAATAACCATATTATATAGTTCAAGGTAAAAAATTTTTTAAAAGGGTTAATACAATATTTAGTTTCACAAGTTTAGCCTCATTTTACTTTTGATCATTTAAAAAAAAAGATATTCCAGTTTTTTATTTATTAAATTATAAATATTAATGTTTGAAATGGAACAAAATTTGAGGGACTAAAACCTGTTATTTAAATCTATTTAAAAATTAAAATTAAAATGAAGATAAATTTAATAGATTATTTGCTATGAGACCGGCTTAGATATATGGGAGGGGAGTGGAGGGGAAAGTTTTATGAGTTGGATCTTAAAACAAGAAATTAAATAGGTGGGTTTAAAGTTTTTAATTAATTTATTGGGAGAATTGGGGTTAAATCCCCTATTAGCAAATTAATTAGAAAATGAGACCTATCATTACACCTCTATAGAAGATTAGTTACATTTCGGGAAGGTCAGTTGCATAATGTAAAAGTTTAGTTGTATAATATGAAAAGTAAATTGTATAATTTGGAAGATCCCATTCTACAATTAATTTATCAATGAAGGATTTATCTCCAATCTCCCTAATTTATATTATTGTTTTATCTTATATTTTTTTACTAAAATTTTATAATCCCACTTCTCCAATTTATTTTTAAATTCAACTCAAAAAAAAATTTCCTATCCTCCCGTTCAAATCTCTCATACCGAACATTCCCTTTTAATTATTTCCGTGTTTGTTGGTCATTTATTCCAACGCCTTTTAATATGGAGAAGATGACAAAGAAACAACTCATTTTCAAACATGTAGACCTTGACTACGTAATATTCTATTTAGAAGACGACGACCTGTTTAATATTCTTCATTGTTTAATATATAAGTAATATTATCTTAGTTTCGATTGGTCCCATGTAATATAATACTTTGTATCCGTCTAAAAATTTAATACACTTTATTTCATTTTTTTAATTAAAATTTTTTAATTATTTTTAAATTTAGTATAGGAATAAAAGTAGAGTTGTTAAAACTAACTGAATCCATCAAGCCAACACTTTTAAACACTTTTAATCCGTTATATTTTATTAGTATTTAATAGCAGAATCATCATATAAATTTGCTGAGTTATCATTTTCCGTAAATAAAACTAATGACAATAAGAATAAAATAATAAAAGTGCACTTTTTAAATTTAAAGGATCAAATTGAAACTTATCGTAAATTTAAAGGATCAAATGTATACTTTAACCTTAAATAAAAGTACTCACCAGCACAGTTAGATCTAGTAAAAGTGGTTAATCCATTATGATGTAGTGAATCAGAATTTGAATCCTCACTGAAAGAAGTACTTACATTGAATTCTTAATAGTATCTCAAACAGAATTATATTTGATAATTTAAATGATATATGTATTTAGAAAAATAAAAAATATTAAACTACTCACTTTCTCATTACGTAAAAATATTTTGCTATAATCGATGCATACATCTACTTTTTCACTGATGCCGTGAATCATGCCTACACTATATACGATGATTAAACTTCCGAAAGGGCATAATATTTAAAAAAACAATATAATTTTAGCCGGATTGTTTTTTGAGGATATCTTTTGAAGACTTTCTAGAGGCAAGTTTTATATATTATTAGCATTAGAAAAAAATTTTAATAGTTATACATAAAAAATATCCTAAAAAGTTTTTATACAATGGTATATTATTTTTTTTTTTTATTGATAAACCAGACAAGAGAGGGTTCCAATATGGAAGGCAGTGTGTTACGTGGCGACTTCGGCATTTATTTATTCTGACGCCACTTGAAAGTGACGCTGTCAGGTCACCGTAACTCATAACATAATGACAGACACCTCACGTCCCTTTTTTGGGCAAGACACTTAATTGATATAATATGATCACAAATTCACAATTTTCAAAAACCAAACAACTAGGGCTCTTTTGTTTCTGTTTTCTATTTTTTTTTCAAAAACTTTTTTATAAAATTAATTTTTTAAAACAAGTTTTAAAAAAACAAAAAACGTGTTCAGATAATTATTTTAAAAATTACATTTAAAAATAAACATGAGATTTTGACGAGACTTTTAAAAATCCGGTGTGGTATTTTCTAAATGTGTATGCAACTAAAAGGTGAATGCCTAAAGTACCCTTCCCCAACGATAGTGGATGGGTTTAGGTGAGAGGAATATTTTGGGAAAATGTTACTTTAGAAATTTTACATTTTGATAACATATAAATTATATAATATAATCTCTAGTATTTAATATAAGGTTTAGTTTACTAATTTGGAGAAATAAATTAAACAATTAAAAAGAATATGAGTTTCATATGTCCAATACTCCAAAGGAACTTTTAGGACATTTTTGTCTTTTAAGCCACGCATAATTTGGCTAACAAATATTAACTGTTATATTTGCTAATAGTGGGGTGATATTACCCCTTTTTAACCTTTTGAAGCAAAATTGTCCCCTTTTAACCTTTCAGGGTAGAATTGTGCCTTTGAAAACTTCTAGATGCCCCATATTTCTTAGAAAAAATTTCTAAATCATTTTTTTCTTTTATCCCTAAAACTTCTGGTGACATTGCTTTTAAGCAAAACTTTCAGAACAAATTTATATTAACTCATTTTAAATAGTAAAAAATATTTTGAAATACTAACATACTAAGTTAAGTTTTCAAAATAATTATGATCATTACAAAAAAAAATTCATCATTTAATCATACCAATAATATTAGAATTAAAGGAATGAAAACATGATTATTAAAATTAAAGAATGAAATTGAAACTATGTATTAAATTAACATACGGAACCAAATGTGTAGTTCTGCCGTCAAAATAATATCTGTGAATTTTAATTTAAATCAGTTTTCAACTCTTCAATGGTTCGTTTAGATACACATAGAGAATAGTAACAACTTTACTAATTGTATCAAATATTCTATTATTTTTCTTTATTCTATTTTTTTTTCCCACATCAGATGGCATGGCCTTTTAATTATGATAATCTAAAATAATTATGCACCACATGCATAAGGAGAATGTTTAATGTGATAAGCTTTTCCAATTCTGATGGTCTAAATATGTTTTTTTTCATCTTTATAAAAAATTATTTTAATGAGTATAAAATATAAAATAAAATTAATCTTTTAACTATCATCTTTTTAAATAATGATTTTTTATTAAAACATTGCTGGTTTAAAAAATCAAATTTATATCTTTCATAATCAGATTTGGATGGTATAAATATAATGAGTTATGAAGCTTATCACTTTAATGAAAATCCTAATCAGACCCCATACGGTAATACACATACCCATATTTGTGCATTGGATTCTTTTTCAATGTAGACAATGCTAAGTTGCTAACATCACTATTATAGTGGTTAATTTTTATCTTAAATATAGAAACTAGATGATTAATTTAGTAAAATTAATAAAATCAGTTAAACTAGTTATTTAAAATATAACAATTTCACCTATGATTGCATGGAATATTAGTTTGTGAACATTCAATGATGCTATGGGTTCGAGATTTAGTACCTGCTCTCCAATAAATAAAAATATTTGGAAAAAATAAGTGTTCGTTGGTTTACCTCAAATATCACTTTTCAAAATATGCAAAAATAGGATAGTTTACAAAGAAAATTATAAATTTGAATTACAAGCCTCATATTTAGGATCAAAACAATTAAACAACCCTCTCAACCAATTCTTACAATCAGAACTGGAGCGAAGTTAATAGTATCAATCTACAACACCCAAATCGTATCCAACTTATATATAGTCATTTCCTATTAATTCGAAACATAGCTAGACATTCAACATCACACGCTATATATTTGTACACAGGGAAAAAAAACAAACTTATATGCATACCTAATCATCCACCCCATTAAAAACACATTTAATTAAACCCTATATGGATCTATATATATATATATTTGTGTATTCATATCAATATCGATATCCATTCTCGTTCTTATTAAAATCAATTCTTGTCAGAGTAATCTGCACGATCACAACCAGAAGAAGCGAAAGAAGCACCCCATAGCCCATTGTTGCGCATGCAAGCCACCACTCCTTTATGCCCATTTCTTAGCCCAATAAAACATATTAGTATTTATGGACTATCATTCTCACATTCTCGAGTAACGTACGACTTTATTATTTTGACACTACTACTCATTTTACAGCAATTTTAATGTATCAAACATAACTCTATTTATGGAGAGAGCCGGGAGAAAAATGAAGAATCGAACTAAACATCTACCCCTTGAGTAGGTAAAATTACCTCGACAAGTAAAAAAAACACATTTGTTTAATATAATCAAGGAGTGTTATCTGTAAACGGGGAAAAAAAAAAAAGAGCAGAAAGAAACAAGTCATTTGTAAACATCTAGACCTTGACTAAATCAAATTATCTTGGGAAGGAAAAAATATTTTTTTTAATGTAATAAAGGAAGGAGCCTTATTTGTAAAACAGGAAAGAGAAGAAAAAGAAACAAATCATTTTCAACCATCTAGCCCTTGAGTACGTAAAATTGTCTTCAGAAAGGGGGAAAAACATTGGTTTACTATAATCGACAAGTCTAATTTGTAATTTGTAAACAGAAAAAAAAAACAAAAGAAACGAATCTTTTTTAAACATGTAGCCCAGTTGGTAAAATTATCTTGAGAATACAAAAGCACATTTGTTTAATATAATAAAAAAGGAGCCTTATATATTTGTAAACAGAAAAAAAAACAAGAAAAAAAAAAACGAAAGAGCTAGACGAACCATTTTTAAACATCTAGCCCTTGACAGGTAATCATCTTAGGAAGGAATAAACCCAGTTTTTTAATATACTCGAGGAACCTTATTTATTTGTTTCTTCATTATTTAGTATAATCTATATTATCTTATATATGGCTGGTTCTGTATATAAGTAATACTTTGTGTTTATCTAAAAATTCAAAACATTTTTTTTTATTTTTACTGTTGATACTCTTTGTAATTTTTTTTCCTACTAATTCTGTTTTATCTCTTTTTTCACATTTATTTTATCCTACTCGTTATCTTTATAAATAAAGCTACATTTAAAAAAAGTTATACCTCTTTTACATTTATTAATTTTTTAATCCAATAGTAGATGATAGATATAAGATTTTGAGAAGAGAGACCAAAAAATTGAGAGAAATAACCCCATTATTGGTATAAGCGGACAATTCATATTGAGGAATGAGGGCTCATCTTGATAAACACCCCAAAATTTATTAGATCTAAATTCTGCCGGTCTCATTTCCATGATTTAGATTTTATTTTTATTTTTATTCTTATTTTTTTAAATTTTTTTAATAGATATAAACTTTAAAATAAAGATAATTTCTTAATTGTCATTTCTTCTAAAGTGGCCTTTTTATTTAAAAATTATCATTTAAAAAAAATTAAAATCTGAATAATTTAAACCTGATGATGAATCCGGACGATCGTTAAGGGTGCGGAGCGGAGAGCGGAAGCATAAAGAACAAGGACACGTGTGCCATACCATCTGAAAATGCGCCCATAATGAAAATAGTCAAAATACCATATTGCCCATAACTCTCCTCAAAAATACCATATTGCCCCCAAGTCCATTTTCTTATTAATTATCGGGGTCTGATCTCCACCCACAACACACTCTTCTCTGATTACTGCATTCTGCTACTGTCTTCTTTACTCTAAAGATAATCCATTCAAGTGCTGATCTCCATAGCTTATCTAAGACGACCATGACGACGACGAAGTAGGAACAGACGAAGTGAGTTTCAATCTCTTCTTCCTCAGCCTGGGATAATCTGTTCCATAACATTATATATTATGGATCCATTATCTTCATCTTCTGCCATATGGGATGCCACCAAGAGCTTGTGTTGTTACGTCAAGCAAAAAGCTGCTTATGTTTGCCACTTGGAAGATAATCTGAAATCACTGGAAGAAAAGTCGAAAAAGCTCGAAGCAATGAAGAAAGATGTGGAAGCAAATGTTGAAGATCAAGATAATACAGGAGAAATGAAAAGGTCTAATCAAGTCACTTGTTGGCTCGAAAGAGTCGACGCCGTTCAAAAGGTACTCTACACGCATTATGTCTATCATTCGAATTTTAAATCAATTTCATAGGCAATATTAAGAAGACTATATTGTATTTCTCACTAGACTAAATTGAATCTTATATTAAGTATCGATGTAATTAAGTAATTTATTTAATTTTTTGAATCATCTCACCAAATTAGTTATTAGTTAAGCTCTTATTAAATTAATGATTGATGGAATATTAAGGGATCATATTTACATTAAGTTTTTTATATCAATCATGTCAAATTCTCATATCAATTACTTGTAATGAACCAAAAATATGAGAAGTACTTGTAATGAACACATGATGTAAATTAAATTATATAGCTTATATTGACATTTGTATACAAAAGTAAAAAGCCCACTCTAATAACTATATATCCCATGGATATTGACTAAAATCATCAAAAGGGCTTTTCCTTAAAAAAAAAGTTGTTGAGATAATGTTTTGATGATGACAAATATGTTTTTGAACTTATAATTAAATTGATTGTTTTCAAAAAAGTTTAAGAAATCTTCGAGTTTTAATGAAAGTATTGGGAGAACTCGAGTTATAAGCTTTAGAACTCGAGTTATATTGTTTAAAAATGCTTTCAAAATCCTAAACTTTCAAGAGAACTCAAGTTTTGATTGAAGTTATGTCAAAACTCGAGTTCTGGGAGTCAAAACTCGAGTCTCGGGTTTTGGAAAAGGCTTTAGAAATGCAAAACTCTCAGTAAAACTCAAGTTTGAATAAAAGTTTTCTTACAACTCGAGTTTTGTGTTTTAGAATTCGAGTTTCAAGGGTAGAAAGTGTTTTGGAAAATCAGAACTCTCAACGAAAACTCAAGTTATAATGGAAGTTTTGATGAAACTCGAGTTTCGGGCTCTATAGTTTAATTGAAACTCAAAACTTCCTTCCAAAACTCGAAATTTCAATAAAAGTTTTGATGAAACTCGAGTTATGAGCATCAGAACTTGAGTTTCGAAGAGAGAGAATCAAAACTTTCTTTACAACTTGAGGTTTCAGCAAAAGTTATGGTATAACTCGAGTTTTGAGAAAATAGAACTCGAGTTTCGAGCTCTGAAAAATTTCTAAACTTCAGAACTTGTTTTCAAACTTGAAGTTTCATTAAGAGTTTTCATATAACTCAAGTTTTGTGAGTTAAAACTCGAGTTTCGAGAAGCAAACTTGTTTTAAACTTAAAACTTCCAATGAAACTCGAGTTACACATAAAAGTTATGTTTTAAAATTCTTATAACTTGAAGTTTTATGAGATAAAACTCGAGTTTTTGAAGTATAAACATGCTTAAACTGAAAACTTCCAATGAAACTCGAGTTGCAATGAAAGTTATGACTTGAAAATAGCTAAAACTTGAAGTTTTGGTAAATGGAACTCGAGTTTCGAAGAGCACAAAATATTTTTGCATACGGAAACTTCTTAAAACCCGAGTTCTAAGTTATGTAACTTAAGTTTTATCAAAACTCTTATTAAAACTAGAGTTACAACAAAACTTGTGTGAATTCTACTTTGAAATTTCTTCAGAAACTTGAGTTTACAGCAAGAAAAACTCGAGTTTGCTATTCTGACAGTTACGCAGCGTGTCAGAAGCTTTATACTGATCTCAAATCTTTCCTCATTCATGCAACATTTATTTGAATCTCACCTACCATCATAAATGCTTAATTACTTTAATTACTACCAGGGAATAAAGTTCTGATTGCCTAACCAGAAAAAAATTCAACGGACAAAATCTCAGAAAAACATCCTACCTACTGTCAGAGGCATTCAATGCAGGAAGGTGAACGATGACGATGAGTCTAACGGAAACTTAAATGTTTCTAACGGATATTTAATTCTTCCCACCTATAAAAGGCGAAGCAGTCAAGTTTCAGAAGATAGAAAATGCACTTACGAGAAAGCGAATTTATTATTCTTCATCTACCTCCTCTGTTTTCATTCTCTCATACTTAAGAGCTTCAGTGCTTATCATTAAATTCTCAGAAAGGAGAATATACTTGTTCATTTATTGATTTTGTGAAAGTGACTCAAGGTTAGAGAATCTTGAGTGGGAAAAGACACGAGCAAAAGTGTCAGTGGGTTAAATTGAGTTAGGAAAGGGGAGAGTCCTTCTTTTGATTTGTTGTAATCTTTTGAGATTAGTGAATTTGAAAAGCTCAGAGGGTTCTGAGGACTGAACGTAGGTCAAGAGGACCGAACCAGGATAAATATCTTTGTCAACTTTCTTTCATACTCTGTTTTACTTATCAACAGTTGCGAAAATTTTATTTAGACCAATTCACCAATTCACCCCCTTCTTGGTCAAATCCTATCCTAACAAAAATAATTAGTCATTTTAAAGATTCTTTTAAGGATTCAAGTAACTGTGATGAAGGTTTGAAGTGATCTATAATTGTGATGCCATTGAGCAAAATTGCTGAAACTGTGGTAAAAAAAAACAACTAAGGGAAAAACTAAGCTTCTTTAAGAATTTAAAAGATTATAAATAGAACCTAAATAAGAAATTAGTTATCTCTTTAATCTTACTGACATGTCAAAGTTCAATATTCATATATCAAATTTTTGTATTTAAAAGATCCATAAATAATTAATTTCCTAATTTAGGAATGCATGCAATTATTTAATTCAACCTCTAGTTTCACCACAAAAAAACACTTAATTTCCGACAGAATTAGTCACAGAATTTTTTCTGTGGTGTTCAAATTAGAAGTAAGTGTTTTTAATGAAATACCAAATAATATTAATAATATTAACTAAGGAAATACAAAAGGATCAAATTCAAAAGAATGCATCAAAGCCTTTAAACATATTATCTCACTATTTTCAAAAATGGCTCTGAGAAAACACACCACGAACCTCCAATGGATGTACCACCAAAGGTAATATTTGCAACCTCGCACTAAAAAAAATTAAATTAGAAAAAAACTATTTAACCAACTCCTGTAGCACCTAATTGAATAAAGGGAGTGGCAATATCCATACATCACAATTGATCCAAATCCAAAAATACAACAATATTCATCCACAACATACCATTAATACAAATGAAAATTTCAAATTAAACTCTATAATTTGGTCTTTACAAACCAATTTATGAGAATCACAATAATAATATCATATTAAACTCCTATAACATCCAATAAAATCAAAGGTGGGGCTCTAAAATGTTTGTATCCATCATCACCTGTTATATACTTGACAAAGGTTAATACAAAATGACTATGTACAAAAAATCATGATATATTATAATATTAAAATCACAAACAACAATGTGCTATATTGTTATATACTTGACAAGAGTTAATATAAATTATTAGGAAATATAACATGTTGTCTTCATAAATTCAATTTAAATGGATCAGCGAACAAGTAACATATGTTTTCCCCTGTTGTAATACCCTCTTATATGTCCGCTGTGCGACCCTGTGACTGCAGTTTTGGGGGATGGCAAGGGAGCGCCTCATCACCAACAAGTGGTATCAGAGCCAGCCCGTGGACTTGATGTCGCCTCGCTGTGTCCGTCTTCTCCTGGACGCAAGGCGAGGGGGGGATTTGTAGAGTCCCACATTGATGAAACGGTAATCGGACCTGGGATATATAAGGTTGAGCGCTTCGCACCTTCTTGACTGCAGTTATGGGGGTTGGCAAGGTAGCGCTCAACCTTGTGACGCCTCGCTGTGTCCGTTGCCTCCCGGATGCAAGGCGAGGGGAAGGAGGATTTGTCCGCTGCGCGACCCTGTGACTGCAGTTATGGGGGTTGGCATTCAGTGCTCAACCTTATGACGCCTCGCTGTGTCCGTGCCTCCCGGACGCAAGGCAAGGGGAAGGAGGATTTGTCCGTTGCGCGACCCTGTGACTGCAGTTTTGGGGGATGGCAAGGGAGCGCCTCATCACCAACATTATATGCTTTCTAATTGTAAGAACATTTATTTTTAATTTTCTTTTTGTTACGATATCTATTTAAACAATTTCAAGAGCTAGAGCACTCATCAAACTTGGAGGAACTGTGGGTGCAAATAAAATCTGAGAGTGGCCTCAACAAGTTATTTAAATCGGCCAAGTTGCAAAGTTGCATATATGGCCTTGAGCTGAATTTTTACAAGGCCCAAGTTAATATGTCACTATTATTGGAAACCATGTCAAAAATGAAGCACCTGCAACGTCTTCAAATATGTGGATAATGTGATATATCCTCCTGTTTTCGAAGTGTGGAATTTTTGAGGTGCAACACAATACATCATTTGATATGGTTGAAGTATGCTCCACTCCTTCAAGAACTTATTGTTCGATAGTGTTCCTCAATAGAAGAAGTTATAAAGGGAGAAATATTAGAAGATGGTGATGAGAAAGATAGAGAGAATGTGGATTCTATATATTCCCTTCTCTTGTAGAGAAGATACTATTATATCTCTCAACCATTTGTGTTAACTATTGTCAAATATACAATACAGGTTCATTTTGTCATTTTATGATGAGGTGATCACATAGGCACGTATGAGTGAGTGAAGCAGAGGTGGTTATTGCAATATCAAGAAAAGGGTGTGGATGATTTTGTGTGGCCTCCCCCCTCCCCTCTCTCTTTATAATTCCATGTTTGGGAATTTCTCTTCCTTCTCTTTCTCTGTTATCTTCTGTCCCTATGTATAATTACCTACTTGTATTTTTCATGAAGCATTGTGACTGATATTTAATGTATTATATTTACTATCCCGTTTTGGTCGGTTGATGTGAATTAAGTGCAAGTTATTTTCCATAAACACTACTCAAATTGCTTATTGTAATTGAATATACCTACTTAATTATGACAATTCAGGGCAACCCAAAGGGTAAGGAAAAATTTATTAAAAGGAAATAGAACATAGAGATGGATACACTACAAAAAAACATGAAATTAGCCACGGAATTACCGACGGAATTTGCCACAGAATGACTTTCCGACGGAATTCGTTCCGTTGCAAATTTCACCGTCACAAAACGTTTACTGACGGAATTTTCATTCTGTCGGAAATTACCCACAGAATTTTCCGTTGAAAATTTTGCCACGGAATTTTCTGTGGCAAATTTCTTTTTTTTAATAAATAATAATGCCACGTGGCACCTCCGCTAGCCGCCACCTTACCCGGACACGTGCCACGTGGCACCTCCGTCAGCTGCCATCTCACAGCTAGGCCCTTCCACATGTCACCTCCTGCAGCCGCCACGTGTGCACGCGACCGACTGTGCACGCGTGTGATCCCATGCCAGTTGAGCTGCGAGAACCTTGTATCTTCTAAACACATATTTAAATATATATAATATTATACTGCATAATAAATTATTTATATGATTATTAATTTTATAATTTTTATTATTTTAAAAAATATTAATTTTAATATAAAATTATTACAATAAAATAAATATTATTTCTAATATTTTTATATTTAATAATGATTTTAATTAATATATTAATTAAGATTTAATAGTAAATAATAATAAAATAAATAAGAATAAAAAATTTAAAATTGAAATTAATAATTAATTAATAAAAATTATTACAAATAAAATAAATATTATTCCTAATATTTTCATATTTAATATCGTATTTAATTAATATATTAATTAAGATTTAATATTAAATAATAATATAATAATAAAATAAGAATAATAAATAACAAATTTAAAATTGAAATTAATAATTAACTAATAAAATTATAATTATTATAATTAAATAATAATTAAATTTGCCATGAAATTTGCCACGGAAATTTCCGTTGGAAATTCCGTCAGAAATTTTTCCTACGGAATGTTTGACGGATTTCCGACGGAATTAGCCACGGAAAAAATTCCGTAGCTAATTCTTTCGGAAATAAGATGTTTTTTTTTAGTGAGATTAGGGTTATTCTCTGAAGGAAGATGTTTCGTGTCTTTCTTTTTCCTCTTCACACTCTTTTAATTATAATACAAATTAATCTCTTTCAATATCTTTCACTAATGATTCAGTTGTGCATATAAATTAATATATTTTTGAAGAATTCCAGGAAGAATCTGATGGATTTGTTGAAGTACCCGTAGGAAACCAAAATACTGATGCAGATTCGAATCACATTATACAACAAAATCATCATAGATATAAAGAGAACCTATAGTAGAGAAAATAGATGAAGTTATTATGCAGAGTTATTTTTTAAGGATTTATTATTCTTTTGGCCTCTTCTCTAGCAAGTGCATTTCTTAGTATTTGAATTTATGTTCTCTTTCTTGTAGAAGAAATGTTGCTTGTTACCTTAACTAACAACTTATTTGTAAAAACAAAAAAGCAGAGCAATTTCGTACATTACATTTCACCCTAGACCAAAGAAAAATTTCACCCTATTCGCAAAACTCTCTCAATGCTCAATTTTAGTGCCCTGCTACAGATAAGTGAAAAAAAAGTATGACCAACATATATTAATGACACTTTCAAATATTATTAATATTTTTAAATTATTAATTCATATTCAGTTTAGAATAGACTTGATTTATCGGACTACTTGGGATGTAGTATAGAAATTCAATTGTCTCTTCGTGGAAGGCAAGATTTGAACATGATAATTTGATATGATCTTCCCAACACCCAGATAACAAATAATGAGAATAGAGGAAAGTTCAAAGGATATATCTATACATATTTATACAAGTTGTTCGGTTATAGTTTTAGAAAATTACAAAAAGAAGAAGAAATTACACAGAAAGCGAAAGAAGCTAATCAAAGAGGAAGAAAAATAGCTCAAGAGAAAGATACTTTCACAAATATGTTTGACACCTCTACATTACTTCCTTTTCTGCTTATATTCCCATCTCCAACCCCACATGGATTCCACCCATTTGAGCCCATTTGAATAAGATTTGTGCCTATTTCTTTCTAATAAGGCACATGTATTTCTGGATCATGATATAATTCCAATTCAGACAATAAAAATTTATATTATTAGTGAGCACAAAGACAGTGGTGAGCAAAACATAGAGTATAGTCGGGAAACCGGCTTAACCAGATTAAATTCATTTAAGTAGAGCGTCGCTTGTGATTTTAAGCTTTCATAAAGAATTGGGTCTAAAAAGGCCTACTATAGGGGCCACCGAATTTAAAAGGGTTGGATACTTATCAAATATTTCTTTAATTTGTTTTATGACGAAATTTAAGATAAAACAAAAACATATTCCATGTCCAAGCCAAAACCCTAGCCGTCAAGACCCGCACACTCAGTCTCAGACTCTCACAGTCCCTCTCACTCCACCCTCGTCCTTGAATTGAACCTCAATCCCTCAGACCCTCTCCCTTAATCAGTCGCAGTCCCTCTCCCTCACTCCATTCCCTCGGTGTCTCACTGCCTCAGTCCCTCACTCCACTCGCTCTCCCTCAACTACTCAGCGTCTCAGGTAGCGGCAGCGGCGGCGACAGCGCTTGTCTCAGGGACTCATATAGCCTCTAGCTCCTTCCTCCTGCTCCGGCTCAGCGTGTTAGGGGCAGTGAAGCTCATCTCAGGCAGTGGCAGCGGAGCTCCTTCCTCCTTCTCCGACAGCGCTTGTCTCATGCAGCGGCGATCTCAGCTCCTCCCCTGCTCGTTTCCGACAGCTCCATGCCTCCGTCTCAGCGGAAATATCCCTGCCTCCAGCTTCCTATATTTTTCAATCTTTTCCTTTTCTAACATCTGAACTGCTTACAGTTTTTTAGTCAATGAAAAATTGATCATTTGAACCAAAAAATTTATTCTTGCAGCTTGGTGTTGTTGGAACCTCTCCTCCTCCTCCTCCTCCTCCTCGTCACTTTCCCTTTGATT
>QFDD01000857.1:0-40451 GCA_006871305.1 Vachellia collinsii
AATGGGTGATTTGTTTTACTTAAGTTGTTTAAGGCTAAATCAATGACTGAGACATTGATGAGATTCTTCATTGTATGACAAAGATCTCCATAGTTATTATTGTTGCAAAAATTAAAACAAAATGCAAGTGGAAATGTATCCCACACCCACGTGGGAACGGAATCAGAGATGTTGTTATTGGCTATAGACAACTCTTCATGACACTTGAGTGATTTTGTCCATAATATGAAAAGTGAGGACCTAAATTCCACAGGACCCACTTATAAATTGACTTTGTTTATTGATGCTGAAAATATATGTAGCCTTGTATAATTATCAAGGTGGTCTTCAATCCCCTCTCCTTGAAAAAAGATTACCACCTATATAAAGTGATTGTAATGCAGAAAGGGATCCTATAATATCAAAAGAATTCCCATTATTACTTCCCAAAGAGATAAAGGCAATTCAAAGAGGTGAGATTTCCTAAAGATTAGGAATTTCACCAACAAAAGAATTGTCAGAAAGATCACAATAAAAAAGATCTTTGAAACTCCCAATTTGGCTTGTCAAATGGCCATAGAGTTTTGAGCTAGATATGGACAAACTCTGTAGTGTATTTGAAGCACATCCTGAAATTATTACCAATATTTTAGAAACTTGTTGATTGAATTTGTTGTTTGAAAAAGAAACACTTTTCAAGCTACAAAGGTTTCTTAAAGATCTTGCAATTGGCCCTTCAAAATGATTATTTGATAAATCTAGAGTAACCAAAGAAGTAAAGTTCCCAATTGCAGTAGAAATTGATCCACTCAACTCGTTTGAAGATAGAGAAGGAGACTTGAGGCTATTCAAGCTATACAACCATTCATGGATAGAATTATTGAAGGCATTGTTAGATAAATTAAGATCTTCAATGAAAGTGAGGTTTTGAATGCCATCTCGGATAAAACCATGCAAATGATTACCTCATAATTGATGAGAAATCAAATTTTTTAGTTGAAAAATCCTCCTTCGAATGGAAGAAGCTCCAAATCATAAGAATCATAAAGATCAAGGATTGCCAAAGATGTAAAGTTGGTAATAATGGCTAAATCAAAATGATGATGAAGAGTACATGATGTAAAGTGTAAATCTCTCAACGAGGAAAGTGATGAAAATGCAACCAATCATATGCATTGAATAGATTAAGTGAACGTAAGACAAGATAGTTCTATGAAGAAAGAGATGAAAGCCACTGAAGATTTTATAGAAAGAGTGAAGACCTATCCCTATCATAACCTCCCTCATGATCAAGATAGTGTAAACTTGACAGATTCCCAATTTGAAGAGGAATATTTCTAGTAAATAAATTACCTCCAATGTCAAGATAGATCAGACTCAAAAGATTTGCAATTTGGTGAGGAATGCTTCCACTAAATCCTGCATTGGAGAGATCAAAATATGTCAAGTTTTTCAGTGAGCCAAGAAAGCTTGGAATTTGTGTGCTATTGAAGTCATTGCCAAGAAAGCTTGGATTTTCTTAGTGGTGCCTGATTTTTATGAATCTATATGTATCTCTTCACAAATTTGTTAATATTTATAATGTTATAGTAGGGGTCTCTGTAGTGTGGATGGAAGCTTTAATTTCTATGTCCATCATTCTCTCTTGCCACCTAACACTCTAAATTTTCTTCAAAATTTCTAATTAAAAAAAGTGAGAGATATTATTTCTACACATCTTTTGAACATCCCCATTATAAAATTATTGAAATGCATCTAGTTATCCATTATTGTCAATACTTTATTTTGTTGCCCATTTTTTACTGATGTTATGTTGTTGTTTGCTTGTGATGCATGATTTTGGGTGTCATCCACTCTTAGGAGGTCTACTTTGCCCAATGAAAACACGACAAGTTAGGTAGGACAGAAAAATTATTGGGTAGGACGAAAAATTGTTAGGTAGGACAATATATATGACATTGTTAACAAGTACATATTTTATAATTAAATAAGGGTGGATTTTATGATATACTAGATTATATTTATGAATATTTTATTATTTACAAAAAAAAATAAAAGTAAAAACTTCTTCATCTCACAATATTTTCACCACAAATGAAAATAAACCCCCCTTACCAACCAAACACATAATTTTTTCAACTAAAGTCTTTTTAAAATAATGACAACAATAATTTAAATTAAAAGTATATATAAATACTATCATAAAAGATAAAAATATGTATGTAAATTGTTACTTGATGCTTCATTTAGTGTCATTATATATATCAATATTATAACTAAAAATAAAATTGCATTCATTTCTTGAATAGTAAGTAAAATATTATACTTATTCAATACAGGTATACAGTGATATGAAAAGTATAGATATATAGGAAATTCTGAATACCAAACAAATTACATGGAATTGTTCTTCTCTACTCATTACTCACTTCGTTGTCACTATAAGATAGCATAATTCATCAAACATAAATAAATATTAAAATAATTTTTTAAACATAACTATATTTCAATAATTTATGACAATGGAGTTGTTTGTTTAGCTAGTCATGGCTTTATTGTTGGCAAAAATGAAAAAATAGTCGTCGTTAAAATATGGATCACACAACACATTTGAGTTTGATTAATACTAATTCCTTAAATAGAGTGTTAATTAAGAGTAGGTGAGCTCACTCAATAACCTCATTGAACATTCTCTAGGGTTTTCCTCTATCCTTTAGTTGGACTCCAAATAGCATAATCAACCTTTGTCACTAATGTATTTATTGGTTTTCTTTGAACATGTCGAAACCATCTCAAATAATTTTCTTTCATTTTTTGTTCATCGTCAATATATAGACACATATAGATATATTTAATATTTATATTTTCCTTATGTAATGCTTAAATTTTACAATCTTATAATTTGTCTACTATATAAGGAGTGCTAACCATTATTTATAGCTTCAACAAGATAACACCCTTATTGAATGAATATTGTATAGTATTCAACTTTATACGATAGTCTCATTCACAATAATTTTAGAGTCATTTGATGAATTCATTGTCAGTTCCTAATTTCTTTCTCCATCTTTCTCAATTTTTATGTGGGAGAAGCATCTATCTACTTACTCTCCACTTATTGTCTTAGATAATGTTTTAATGGTTGAAATTTATTATGTAAAATCATTTTTATAACATTAAATAATAAGACTAGATAAATAAATTTATACTATTAAAATTTTATGTGAATGGTTATCAATTGCACAATTTTATTATATTTAAAATTATAGTAAATATTTTACATATAAAACTTGATTTAATCATGGGACATTAATTGGAGAGAAAGTGGAGAAGGAGGCTAGTCGAGACACCCCTCTCCCCAATTTATAGACAAGCTTTTTTATGGAAGAAAAGTAAGAGATTCTCCATATTCTACAAATTTAAAATTGTTTTTTAAAAAAATGTGTGAGCTAGCCAGATAAAAAGATAATGAAGCAACAGAATTTGGCAAGTAACAATGGATGTCGAAAAGTTGGGAAACTCTCTTGGGATGTCCTCTTTGGCTATCTATGTTGGGATATATGAATTTAACGATGTAATAAGCTCTTTGGAGAAGATCATATGAATGGTATGATCAATGCTAAATCTAGCTTTTTTAAAGCATGCTCAGATCATGACATCATTAAGTAATTTGGATTGAGAAGGTGTCAAACACATGAGTTCCCTGTTGAAAAATTGGGTGTTGAAGGTTGTCATCTAATGGTGGACGGTTCAGTCTTACAAAACGATAGAAGTGGTCATGGAGGATATATCAAAGATCATAATGTTTAAAACACTTATTTAACTAACTACAGTTTTTAGCATTTTGTTTTTGCAAACTTTTAGCATGTTTTTAATACACTTATTTTTTTCCTGATATCTTAATACACCTATTTGTTCCTAAATATAACTTTTCTATGCGAATTGATCTCTGCTACTACATCTATGTTAATTAGATTGTACTTATTGATTGTTTTAATTATTTTTCTTCAAGTCCTAAACTTGGGCAACATCATCCTTTCTATGCAGGCATCGCGCTATATGTGTTTGTCCAATATTATATTAGGACCAATTCAATATTTAATTTTGAGAAAAGTTTGGAACAATCTTGTTAAGATTCTTAACAAAACAAATAAATGTAAATATTGATTAAAAAAACTCATCTTAAAAATTTTTATTTTTTATTGAACAGGGGTCAAAAGAGTAATTCCAAAACCAATACATAGAGACTAATTTTGATTAAAAGTTTAATTAATGGAATTAATCTATTGTATACTCAAAAATGTCAATTAAGTACCAGGAAGTTATTCTTAATTGCTGCCGTTCTTAAGCACACTACACACACACACGAATGCCATGCATACACACAAGAGAGGCATTCAATCAATTAGGACTTGAGGTATCAACTCAAATAAAAAATAAATAAGATAAAATACATCCAATACCATGAAGTATTTTGTCATATGCATTTAGCACCTTAAATAATTTTTTAAGATAAAAAATAAATTAGTCGACTTTTGTTTATTGAATGCATAAATTTGGAGACGATGTATATAATAGTGTAGCTTTCCAAAATACAATTCAATATATGTAGCAAGCAAAAGATAAAACCAATATATACATACTCAAAGCTCTTATAACTAGTTCAACAGAGACCTCATTCTTCAAAAGGCAAACCTTTTTCAGGATAACAAACAAGCAACAACATATAAAATGTTTACAAAGAATATGAACTACAAAAATATAGCCATAATTTTCTTTCCTACCACCAAAAAGATTGAATCTTGAACCACATGCAATCTAGGAAGCCAAAATAAGTATACCTCCAAGATCTACAATAGAGCAAAGGACCAACTACTACCCAAAATCCTAAAACAAATCCCAATAACATGGTCACATAAAACCAGTTCACTCCATTTCCATCATGAGTTTCTTTCCCATCATCACCATGGATGGGGACATCATCTAGATCAATGCAATTTCTGGTTAGTGGAGGGCCACATAGATCATTTCCAACAAAACTATCTGCTTCAAAGGTTTGCACTTGGGTGCCCGTTGGAATCTTTCCAGATAAATTATTGTAAGACACGTTTAGCTTGTAAAGGAAATTCAAATTGGAAATGGCAGGAGGAATTTCACCACAGAGTTTATTTTTTGAGAAATCTATTGTCTGCAATGATCTCATATTGCCTATACTTTGAGGGATTTCACCATGCAGAAAGTTGTTGGACAAGTTCAAAAATTGCAACCCCATGAGACTTGTAATTTGATATGGTATCTGACCATATAATCTGTTATTTGAAAGGTCAATGCTCATGATGAGGCCTGGAAAATTATAAACATCATGCCTTCCTTTTAAAGCAAGGAGCACATCAGTTATGGTATAGATACTGTGATTCCCTCGAACCAAAATGTATGATTGTAAACTATTGTTCATGATGAGCATAGCAGTCAAGTTGTTGACGCATCTTGGTATTTGTCCTGTCAAGTTGTTCTCTGAAAGATCCAACATTTGTAGAGAATTCAAATAACATATTTGTTTAGGAATGCTTCCAATGAATTTGTTTGATCTGAGGAGAAAGACCTTCAAATTCAAAAGGTCGTGTCCAACCCACAGTGGAACGATTCCTGATAATTGATTCTCACTAAGATCTAAGAAAAACAATCCAGTGTTGTTCTTCAAGCAAGTAGGAAAATTTCCTGAGAGGGCATTGCTGCGAATTCGCAATGAACTGAGCCAAGATAAGGATCCCAACGATTGGGGCAAGTTCCCAATGAAACTGTTGCTATCAAACTTAACAGACATTAGATTTGGCCACATCATCCAGCAATCTGGAATTTCACCTGACAAATTATTTGACTCCAAATTAAGAAATTTTAAATCCATTTGTTTTACTTTTCCTTGACATAGGAAGGAGTTTAGGGACCCAGAAAACAAATTATTTGAGAGGTCTAAGTATAGCACATTAGACGATATGTGGGGAAGATGTCCACTTAAGTGGTTTGAGGATAGGAAAATGGATTCGACATTAATGGAATTCTTCCTTGTATGAGAGAGATCTCCATAGATATTATTGTTGGAAAAATCAAAATAAGAAGCATATGGAAATGCATCCCACACCCACGTGGGGATAGAATCAGAGATGTTGTTATTGGCAATGGACAACATTTCAAGACACTTGAGTGATTTTATCCATGATGGGAAGTGGGGACCTAAATTCCATGAGTGCATGCCCAAGATTTTCAACTTTTGAAAAGAAGGATTCCAATTGGGACCCACTTTTAAAATGAGTTTGTTTCTTCTTGCAGAAAATAAATGTAATCTTGTGAAATTAAGAAGGTGGTCTTCAGTCACCTCTCCTTGAAAAATATTATTACCTATGCCAAGTGATTGTAATGCAGAAAGGGATCCTATAACATCAAAAGGATTCCCATTGAATTGATTCTCGGAGAGATAAAGGTGATTCAAAGATGTGAGATTTCCTAAAGATTTAGGAATTTCTCCAACAATAGAATTTTTAGAAAGACCAAGATAAAGGAGATTTTTGAAACTCCCAATTTGGCTTGTCAAATGGCCATACAGTTTTGAGTTGGATATGGACAAACTCTCCAGTGTGTTTGAAGTACATCTTGAGATTATTGCCAATATTTCAGAAACTTGTTGATTGAATTTGTTGTTTGAGAAAGAAACACTTTTCAAGCAACAAAGGTTTCTTAAAGAGCTTGGAATTGGCCCCTCAAATTGATTATCTGACACATCAATAGTGACTAAAGAAGTCAAGTTCCCAATTGCATTTGAAATTGATCCATTCAACTTGTTTGTAGATAGAGAAAGAGATTTGAGGCTATTCAAGCAATACAACCATTCAGGGATAGAATTATTGAAGGCATTGTCATATAAATCAAGATCTTCAATGAAGGTGATGTTTTGAATACCATCTGGGATGAAACCTTGTAATTGATTATCACTTAATCGAAGAGAAACCAGATTTTTCAATTGAAAAATCCACTTTGGAATGGAAGAATCCCCAAAATCATAAGAATTAGAAAGATCTAGGGTTTTCAAAGATGTAAAGTTGTTAACTAGGGTCGGATCAAAATGATGATGAAAAGAACACCATGTCAAGTGTAGCTCTGTCAACAAGGGAAGTGATTGCAAAACATGCAACCAATCAAATGTATTGGATAGATTCATAAAACTTAAATGAAGATATTTGAGTGAAGAAAGTGATGGTAACCATTGAAGATTTTCTGGAAAGATATGCATGCCATAATAGTAAGCCACCCCAAGATCAAGATAGTATAGACTTGACAAATTCCCAATTTGATGAGGAATCTTTCCAGTAAAATAATTACCTCCAAGGTCAAGATAGATCAATCTTGAGATGTTCGCAAATTGGTGAGGAATGATTCCAGTGAGTCTTGTGGTAGAGAGATTAAGATATGTCAAACTCTTCAACAAGCCAAGAAAGGTTGGAATTTGTATGCTACTGAAGTCATTGCCACTCAAGTCCAAGTAACTCAAATGATTCAAATTAAGTATTGAAGGATGTATTTCTCCACCAAACCAAGATGTCCCATCAGCAAAAAAATCATCGTAAGGAGGTGAAGTTCTCAAATGAAGTTGAAGAACATGGCCGGTTATGTTGTCGCAAACGATCAAGGTCCAATTGCAGCAATCTGTCTTCTCAGACCAAGAGGTGAGCCTGCCTGAAGGATCTTGAAGATGCTGCTTGAAATTAAGAAGGGCTTCCCGCTCACTTGAAATGCAAAGAACTTGATCAGATGCTTTGCATATGCACAAATGATTTATTAGTAAGTTAAGCAACCATAGCAAAGTAAGGACACAAGTATTGTTATAGAAACCCATGATGATTTTCTCAGTGGTTCTTGATTGTTGTGCATCTATATGCAGCTCTTAACAGATGTGTTAATATTTATAATGTTAGTAAGGGTCTTTTATGTGTGCATGGAAGCTTTCATTTCTAATACGTCCATCATTCTCTTGCCACCTAACACCCTAAACTTTATGCAAAATTTCTACATAAGAGAAGAAAAAGATTATCTCTATTTAAATTAATTTTCCCTTTGAATTGCTTCGTTGGACCCAATTAATTTTGTTTGAACGTGGTTGATAAACCTCAAGGAAATTTTAAAATAAAGTGAAGTTATGCCATTACGTGAGACATGACCTTTTGCTTCAAACTTTTGGAAATTTGTAAAAAAAAATATTGTACGATTAATTAAATATCAATTAAATGGTTAACTAGAGGTGGGCCTATGAATCTTGCACGTAATTTAATTCCTCTGCATCCTAGGTCACTACTCAGTTCATTTTCAGAAGAGACTTAACTTAATTGTGTTAATAAAAGTTGATTAAAATTAGTTAAATATAATGCATATGTTAAAAGTGAAAAAAAAAATGAAAAATGCCTTTATTTATCATAAGAAAAGTAGAACATGGATTCAAATATGTAAATTTTTATGTTACTTGTTAAAATAAGGATTCAATTTATTGGTGTAGCGTGTAATACAATGAAAATAGAACGGGATGTAAAAATATTTTTTTCAAAAATGCAAAATAAATAGTTGTTTCTTTACTAATAACTATAAAAATATAGTAAATATATATAAGTTTCAACTCTATTTAATAAAGTAAATTTCAATGAGAGAGAGATGGACTTATTGTCACTTCCAGAAAAAATCGAAGGAAATTTAGTAGCAAATCTTTTTCAACGTGAGAAAAGTAGAGCACTCCCCGCAGCAATTTCTTCAAAAAAAATGAAAAATGTGTCCATAATTATAGGTATAATCAAAGTTAGTCTTTAAGCAAACCCATCATATGGATATAAATTGGATCGTAAAGTCAAAAAATAGTTATTAAAAATATATGATTAAATAATTAACATATGAAAATTTTAATAATATGATTTAAATATATTTTTAATCCAAATAATTAAAATCAAATCTATCAACATCCATAGTTTATCATACTCAAAAAATAATTTTTATGAAGTTTATATATAGAGTCATTAAACATAATCAAATTCAAAACGCAAACATAGGTTTAGAAGGAAGTTGACATGGTATATTTTGTAAGTTAGAAACATAAAAATGGTAAATTTAATATGTAAACTCATGAGTTCAATATCAAGTTTATAACTAACACAACTTTAACATGAATTAACACGATTTTATAAACTACTAACATAAAAATGGTAAACTCAGATAATCAACTCGCTATTTTAACAATAATCATAATGGTAAATTTTCTCCTATTAACTAAAATATTCTCTATAAGCACTATATATCATGTTTAGTCTCAATAATTCTATATATATTTGAAAAACTTTAGTCTTTGTGTAGTGGTTTTGTCAATCACTCTCAACATATAGGCAAACTTTTCCACACAAGAAAAGTAAAAGATTCCTTATCTCACATTTCTTCACTATTGTCTTTGACCTTCGATACAATGTAAAACTATTTGGTTTATAGGCAAGTCGAGTAAGATACGTGTCAATCTCATATTCTTCACTATGAAAAGTTGAGGTGGACTCAGCTGCCTCCTAAAGCAAAAATTCCACAATGATATTTTGAAAGGGTCTATAGTCTATATACATGTGTGTTGGAACTTTTGGGATCTGTCTTTGACAAATAATTCAAATTTTCATAAATAAAATTTACTTCTTTACTCACTGTGTGATAGAAGACTAACTGATGAAGAAAAGAAGAATCATGGAATTTTCTTCTCCATCGCCCCTTGCCAAATGCCTTTTTAATTATATTCATTAGCAATTTTTTCCACAAAATAATTGTTTGTCACTATATATTATGCTAATTCCTTGTTCCTCTGTACATTTCAAAGTCTTCATATTTTGCAAGTTTTCTCTCGTTTTTTTATTATTCTTTTAGTTTGTGAGTGAGTGATGGTTCCAAATATTCTCTTCCCATAACATTTTTAAATTGGTTTTCCTCATTGATAATTAAATACGACTGCATAGTTTTTTTACTTTTTGTTCTCTACATAAACTTTTTGCTAGTTATATTGATATTTCACCTCCACCGATGCAAATTTAAACCTTAAATCATCACACGTAACCAACCTCTTCCATTTAATTCAATTATTCTTGGCATGGAGAAAAGGGAGAATTCTAAATAATTCGAGTTGAAATACAAAAATTCTAATTTCACCTTACACTTTCATTAAATCCCTAATAAGTCATGTAGGCCTTATTTAGTATTTTTTAATTTTGTAATTTTACATATATATACCCTTTTCGTTTTTCTCCTTTTTTTGGCCTAATCCTTTTTCACCTTACTATTTTTTTTGACAAGATCTTTCTTCCTTACTCCATACCTTTCCTTTATATTCTAATTTTCTTGAAAAGTGCACGCAAGATAATTATTCTTTGTCATAATAGTTACTAAAATTTTCACATACTTTTATTGTTTACTTATATATTAAAAATAACAAAATAAATAAAAATTGAATAAAATAGTACAAAAACTCAGAACAAAATAGCAAAAAAACTCAAAAACAAAATAACAATATACAAATTGTCTTTCAAAACAAAATTTTTGTATAAACCCTTCATAGCAATTCTTTTGGAAAAATTTAAAACAAAAAAGCAATTCATAAGTTAGGGTTAAAAGAGAAGTTATCAGAATATATTTTTAATATTGTTCAAAGTCAACTCCAAATTAAAAGTTGATATCCTAATTATTCAATGAGGTGTAGATTTTGACATTAGGATAAAGAGAATTTCTAATTAAAAAATTGACACACACGTACTTTCAATTTTTGTTTTTAATGATAAAGGGATACTATGGTCTTTTAACAATATTTAGAAATCTCTAGTAAGGCCTATAAGCCCTATTAGATATTTGATAAAAGTATATGCCTGAATAAAAATTTGTGCATTTTGATTTGATTTGATAACTATTTTTTCCAAAAAAAAATGTATACCATTTTTTTAATCATTTTAGTTATATATACTAGCCCAAATTTACAAGTTTTTGGATATTTCCATCAAGCCCAAATTAACAGTATACCATTTTAAAAATCATTCAAAGTCTACATATCCTGACACTTGCTTGAAACTAAATATGTTTTAGAATTTAATGTCCTTGAATTGGTCTCTTAGACCACAAATACCATTCTGTCCATTATATTAGACATTTCACATCGTAAAAAAAAAATGAAAAGTTAGGCGAGAGAGATAGAAATTTTGAAAATAATTATTTTTCTGAAAAATTAAAAAAAAAGTACTCCCTCCAATTTTACCTATTAATATTCATTCAATCAACATTTATCAATAAATTAAAAGAGACAAAATATTTAGGAGAATTGGAGATTAATCCCCCATTAGCAAATTAATCGTAAAATAAGACATTCCATATTATGTAACTAACCTTCCATATTATATAATTGAACTTCTATGTTATCTGCAATTGAGATTCCACATTATGCAACTGACATTCCTTATATGCAATTAAACTTTCACAATATACAATTGGACTTCTACAATATGTAATATAACTTCCACAAGGACGAAATGGCATACCACATTCTCTAATTAATTTGTTAATGGGAGATTTATCCCCAATTATCCCAAAATATTTTAATTTAAGATATAAAAAAGAGCTCCTATTCCTCGAAATTGTGGCTGAATTGATTTGCCTTTGAGACAATATTCAAAGGTCAACAATTCAGTTTCAACTTGCTTGAATACATATGCAATGCCATTTACAGAAAGGAGGTGACCTACTCAATGCTCATTTCAATTTTAACCCCAAAATAAAAAGCTACAACCCAAAAAAACAAGTAACAGTCAACCAACAAAATTTTAAAGAAATTGAATTATCCTCTTTTGACCATGAATAACAAAAAAAAAATAAAAAAAAAACCAAAGAAAGGAGTAGAAACCGTGTAGGCTCGAAACGTTGCCTGATCATGACAGCTATTTATAAAAAAGAGCAAAAATAAACATTTGCCAAAATTATACATATTTTTCTATTTTTAACTATACAAGTGTCCAATTATCTTTAGAAAATTCTCTGGAAAAAAAAAATAAATCACATACATGCACCTCTTCTAAATTTTGTTAAAAATACACCTTGCAGGTAAAAAGTATGACATGCTCATATCAGTATCCAAATGAGGGTTGTTGGCTCATTTAGTGTTTGCTTGAGCTGTGAGATGAATATGAAATTAGAATAGGGATAGTATGGAAATCAACAAATGAAGGAGAGTGAACTTTAAGCTTAATTAGTTTAAAGCTTGATGGATATGTTTTAGAGAGAATTGGGGAAAAGTCCCCCATTGGAAAGTTAATTGTAAAATAAAACATTCCACACATATGCAATTGAGTTTTCACGTTATATGCAACTAAGATTTCATATATGCAATTGAGCTTCTACATATGCAACTAAGTTTTCACATGCGCAATTGAACATGTCGCATTCATCAATTAATTTTCCAATGGGGGATTTTTCCCCACATTTTAACCATTTTTTAAGAATACTAACACTATTAGACAAATTATAGCTTTTTTTTTTACGTTTAAAGTTTTATACCAAAACATTTTCGCAGATAACCTTCTTATCTTGTGAAATTTCATCAATTCTTGCAGGAGTTCTTACCAACGTGAAGATGCAGACTCGGTGCATATGGACAGAAAGACCCTATGAAGATTCACTATTGTTCCTTGGGATTGGCTTTAGGCCTTTTGTGCAGCTTGGGTGGAGGGTGAACCAATGAAGAGGGCCTCCTTCCGGGGCTCGAGCCATCAGTGAGATACCATTCTAGAAGAGTTACAACTCTTAATGTTTTTATGAGAAAGTTTTGGAACAATCTTATTATATTTTTTTGTCAAAACCAAATAAATATAGATATTGATTAAGAAATTTCAGATTGAAATTTTTTATTAATTCTTATTGAATAGAGCTCAAAAGGGTAATTCCACAACGAATAAATAGAGATTAATTTTGATCAAGATTTTAAAGAATGGCATCCATGTACTGTATAGTAAAAAATATCAATTAAATACCTGCAAGCTATTCGTATTTGCTGTCATTCCTAAACATACTATATACATACATGGATTCCATTCATACCATCAATTAACAAGCTGTTTGGTAGGAAGGATTTGAAGAGGAGGAAAAATTTTTGTGAGTTGAATTAAAACAAATATTTGAAGAAATTGAGTTATTAAATTTTAACTAAGAAATGTGTTAGGAAAAAAGTAAGAAAAATTAATTCAAAACTTTTAGCCCCACTTCTCTAATTTTTGAAATCCAACTCAAAAACAATTCCCCTCTCCTAGTATGATAAATAAATAATAGTAGACTTCTGTATATAGAAGGCATAAATTTGGAGAGGATTTAAATAGTAGTGTACCTTCCATGACAAAATTCAATACGTTTAGTAAAGAAAAGATAAACCACATACATGATCAATGCTCCTAGATAGAACTAATTAACAAACGTGGTTATTCAAAAGCTCAAAACTAAAAGGTATAACAAAAAAAGCTATTTTATACAAAATGTGTACAAAGAGTATAAAAATATAGCTATATTTTCCATCCTACTACAAAACAGATTGAAGCTTGTACCCCTTGCCATCTAGGAACTGGAAGTAAGTATACCTCCAAGATTTATTGTAGAGTAAAGGACCAACTAATACCCAAAATTCTGAAACAAATCCCAATGACATACTCACATAAAACTAGTTCACTCCATTTCCATAATGAACTTCTTTCTCATCATTGCCATGGTTGGGGACATCATCATGCTCAATGCACTTTTTAGGTAGTTGAGGGCGACACAGACCATTTCCAACAAAATTGCCTCCTTCAAATTGTTGCAACTAGGTGCCCATTATGTTTGACTTTCTTAGAAAATTCAAATTGGAAATTGTTGGCGGGATTTCACCAGAGAGTTTATTTTTTGAGAAATCTATCATCTGTAATGATCTCATATTGCGTATACTTTGAGGCATTTCACCATGCAGAAAGTTGTTGGACAATTTCAAAAATTGCAACCTCATGAGACTTGTAATTTGATATAGTATCTGACCATATAATTTGTTATCTGAAAAATCAATGCTGATGATGAGACTTGGAAATTTATAGTCATCAAGCCTTCATTTCAAGGCAAGGAGCACATCAGTTATGGAATACAGAGTGTCATTCCCTCAAGCCTCAATGAATGATTCTAAACTATTGTTCATGATGAGCATAATAGTCAAGTTGTTGATGCTTTTTGATATTTGTCATGTCAAGTTGTTCTCTACAAGATCCAACATTTGTAGAGAATTCAAAAAATATATTTATCTCGGAATGCAACCAATGAATTTGTTTGATTTGAGGAGAAAGACCTTCAAATTCCAAAAGGTCATGTGCAACCTACAGTGGAACCATTCTTGTTAATTGATTCTTACTAAGATCCAAAAGAACCAATCCAGTACTGTTCTTCAAGAAAGTAGGAAAATTTTACAAGAGTGCATTCTGACAAAGTTGCAATAACTGAGCCAAGGCAAGGATGCTAAAGAATGGGGTAAGTTCCCACTAAAATTGTTGCTATCAAACTTAACAAACATTAGATTTGGCCACATCATCCAGCAATCAAGTATTTCACCTGACAGATTATTTGACTCCAAATTGAGAAATTATAAACCTGTTTGCTTTGCTTTTCCTTGACATAGGAAGGAGTCTAGGGACTTAGAAAATAAATTATTTGAGAGGTCCAACTCTAACACAATGGGTGATTTGTTTTACTTAAGTTGTTTAAGGCTAAATCAATGACTGAGACATTGATGAGATTCTTCATTGTATGACAAAGATCTCCATAGTTATTATTGTTGCAAAAATTAAAACAAAATGCATGTGGAAATGTATCCCACACCCACATGGGAACGGAATCAAAGATGTCCACGATGAGAAGTGAGGACCTAAATTCCACGAGGCCATGTACAAGCCTTTCTACTCTTAAAATGAATGATTCCAATTGGGATCCACTTATAAATTGACTTTGTTTATTGATGCTAAAAATATATGTAGCCTTGTAAAATTGGCAAGGTGGTCTTCAATCGCCTCTCCTTGAAAAAAGATTACCACCTATGTAAAGTGATTATAATGCAGAAAGGGATTCTATAACATCAAAAGGATTCCCATTATTGATTCCCAAAGAGATAAAGATGATTCAAAGAGGTGAAATTTTGCTAAAGATTTAGGAATCTCACCAACAAAAGAATTGTCAGAAAGATCACGATAAAGAAGATCTTTGAAACCCCCAATTTAGCTTGTCAAATGGCCATACAATTTTGAGCTGGATATGGACAAACTGTCCAGTGTGTTTAAAACACATCCTGAAATTATTACCAATATTTTATAAACTTGTTGATTGAATTTGTTGTTTGAAAAAGAAACACTTTTCAAGTTACAAAGGTTTCTTAAAGATCTTGGAATTGGCCCTTCAAACTGATTATTTGATAAATCTAGAGTAACTAAAGAAGTCAAGTTCCTATTTGCAGTAGAAATTGATCCATTCAACTCGTTTGAAGATAGAGAAAGAGACTTGAAGCTATTCAAGCTATACAACCATTCATGGCTAGAATTATTGAAGGCATTTGTCAGATAAATTAAGATCTTCAAAGAAAGTGAGGTTTTGAATGCCATCTGGGATAAAACCATGCAAATGATTACCTCTTAATTGATGAGAAACCAAATTTTTTAGTTGAAAAATCCACCTTGGAATGGAAGATCATAAGAATCATAAAGATCAAGGATTGTCAAAGATATAAAGTTGGTAATAATGGTTGGATCAAAATGATAATGAAAAGTACACAATGTCAAGTGCAAATCTCTCAATGAGGAAAGTGATTGCAAAAAAATGCAACCAATCATATGCATTGAATAGATTAAGTGAATGTAAGACAAGATAGTTTTGTGAAGAAAGAATTGAAAGCCACTGAAAAGTTTCTAGAAAGAGTGATAACCTATCCCTATCATAACCCCCCTCATGATCAAGATAGTGTAGACTTGACAGATTCCCAATTTGATGAGGAATTTTTCTAGTAATAAATTACCTCCAATATCAAGATAGATCAGACTCAAAAGATATGCAATTTGGTGAGGAATGCTTCCACTGAGTCCTGCACTGGAGAGATCAAAATATGTCAAGTTCTTCAGTGAGCCAAGAAAGCTTGGAATTTGTGTGCTACTGAAGTCATTGCCACTCAAGTCTAAGTAACTCAAGTGTTTCAAATCAAGTATTGAAGGATGTATTTCACCACCAAACCATGGTGTCTCATCAACACAAGAGTAGTAGTTAGCAGGTGAAGTGTTGAGATGAAGTTGGAGAATATGATCGGTTATGTCATTGCAAACAATCGATGTCCAATTACACCAATCTATCTCCTCAAGAATGATTTGTTAGTAAGCTAAGCAACCATAGCAAAATAAGAATGCAATAATTGTTGCAGAAACCCATGATGATTTTCTTAGTGGTGCCTGATTTTTATGAATCTATATGCATCTCTTCACAAATATGTTAATATTTATAATGTTATATAGTAGGGGTCTCTGTAGTGTGAATGGAAGGTTTCATTTCTATGTCCATCATTCTCTCTTGCCACCTAACACTCTAAACATTCTTCAAAATTTCTAATTAAAAAAAGTGAGAGATATTATTTCTACACATCTTTTGAACATTCTCAGTATTAAATTATTGGAATGCATCTAGTTATCAATTATTAGCAATACTTCATTTTGTTGCCCATTTTTCATTGATGTTATGTTGTTGTTTGCTTGTGATGCATTTTAGGTATCATCCACTTTTAGGAGGCCTACTTTGCCCAATGAAAATACGACAAGTTAGGTAGGACAAAAAAATTATTGGGTAAGACGAAAAATATTTAGGTGTGACAATATATATGACATTTTTAACAAGTACATATTTTATAATTAAATAAGGGTGGATTTTATGATATTCTGGATTATATTTATGAATATTTTAAAAAAATAAAAGTAAAAGCTTCTTCATCTCAATATTTTCACCACAAATGAAAATAAATCCCCCTTACCAACCAAACACATAATTTTTTTCAACTAAAATCTTTTTAAAATAATGACAACAATAATTTAAATTAATATATCATAAAAGATAAAAATATGTATGTAAATTGTTACTTGATGCTTCATTTAGTGTCAATATATATATCAATATTATAACTAAAAATAAAATTGCATTCGTTTCCTAAATAGTAAGTAAAATATTGTACTCATTCAATACAGGTATATAGTGATATGAAAAGTATAGATATATAGGAAATTCTGAATACCAAGCAAATTACATGGAATTGTTCTTCTCTACTCATTACTCACTTCGTTGTTACTATAAGATAGCATGATTCATCAAACATAAATAAATATTAAAATAATTTTTTAAACATAACTATATTTAAATAATTTATGACAATGGAGTTGTTTGTTTAGCTAGTTATGGTTTTATTGTTGGAAAAAATGAAAATATAGTCGTCGTTAAAATATAGATCACACAACACATTGGAGTTTGATCAATATTAAATCCTAATATAGAGTGTTAATCAAGAGTAGGTGTGCTCACTCAATAACCTCATTGAACATTCTCTAGGGTCTTCCTCTACCTTGTAGCTAGACTTCAAATAGCTTAATAAACCTTTGTCACTAATGTATTTATTGGTTTTCTTTGAACATGTTGAAACCATCTCAAACAATTTTCTTTCATTTTTTGTTCATCGTCAATATATAGACACATATAGATATATTTAATATTTATATTTTCCTTATCTAATGCTTAAATTTTACAATCTTATAATTTGTCTATTATATAAGGAGTGCTAACCATTATTTATAGCTTTAACAAGATAATACCCTTATTGAATGAATATCGTATAGTATTCAACTTTATACGATAGTCTCATTCACAATAATTTTAGATTCATTTGATGAATTCATTGTCAGTTCCTAATTTCTTTCTCCATCTTTTTCAATTTTTATGTGGGAGAAGCATCTATCTACTTACTCTCCACTTATTGTCTTAGATAATGTTTTAATGGTTGAAATTTATTATGTAAAATCATTTTTATAACATTAAATAATAAAACTAGATAAATAAATTTATACTATTAAAATTTTATGTGAATGGTTATCAATTGCACAATTTTATTATATTTAATATTATAATAAATTTTTAACAAATAAAACTTGATTTAATCATGAGACGTTAATTGGAGAGAAAGTTTGGAGGAGTTTAGTAGAGACACCCCTCTCCCCAGTTTATAGACAAGGTTTTTTATGAAATTAAAGTAAGAGACTCTCCATATTCTACAAATTTATAATTTTTTTTTAAAAAAAATGTGTGAGCCAACCACATAAAAAGATAATGAAGCAACGGAATCTGACACGAAACAATGGATGTCAAAAAGTTGGAAACTTCCTTGGGATGTCCTCTTTGGCTATCTGTGGTTGGATATATGGATTTTACGAGAAGATCATATGAATTTCATAATCAATGATAAATCTAGCTTTTTTTAAAGCATGCTCAGATCATGACATCATTCAGTAATTTGGATTGAGAAGGTGACGAGCACATGAGTCCCCTGTAAAAAAATTGGGTGTTGAAGATTGTCATCTAATAGTGGATGGTTTAGTCTTACAAAACGGTAGAAGCGGTTTTGGAGGGTATATCAAAAATCATGATGTTTAAAACACTTATTTAACTAACTGTAGTTTTTAGCATTTTGTTTTTGCAAACTTTTAGCATGTTTTTAATACACTTATTATTTTTTTTTCTAATCTCTTAATACATCTATTTGTTCCTAAAAACAACTTTTCTATGCGAATTGATCTCTGCTGCTACTTCTATGTTAATTTGATTGTTCTTATTGATTATTTTAATTATTTTTCTTCAAGCCCTATACTTGGGCAACATCATCCTTTCTATGCAGGCAACACACTATGTGTGTTTGTCCAATATTATATTAGGACCAATTCAATATTTAATTTTGAGAAAAGTTTGGAACAATCTTATTAAGATTCTTAACAAAACAAATAAATATAATTATTGATTCAGAAAACTCAACTTAAAAATTTTTAGTTTTTATTGAATAGGGGTCAAAAGAGTAATTCCAAAACCAATACATAGAGACTAATTTTGATTAAAAGTTTAATTAATGGAATTAGTCTATTGTATACTCAAAAATGTCACTTAATTACTGGGAAGTGATTGTTAATTGCTACCATTCTTAAGCACACTACACACACACACGGATGCCATTCATACACACACGAGAGGCATTCAATCAATTAGGACTTGAGGTATCAACTCAAATAAAAAATAAATAAGTTAAGATACATCCAATACCATGAAGCATTTTCTCATATGCATTTAGCACCTTAAATAATTTTTTAAGATAAAAAATAAATTAGTCAACTTTTGTTTATTGAAAGCATAAATTTGGAGATGATGTACATAATAGTGTAGCTTACCATAATACAATTCAATACATTCAGCAAGCAAAAGATAAAACCAATATATACAAACTCAAAGCTCTTATAACTAGTTCAACAGAGGCCTCATTATTCAAAAGGTGAACCTTTTTTAGGATAACAAACAAGCAACAACATACAAAATGTTTACAAAGAATATGAACTATAAAAATATAACCATAATTTTCTTTCCTACCACCTAAAATATTGAATCTTGAACCACATGTGATCTAGGAAGCAAAAATAAGTATATGTCCATGATCTACTATAGAGCAAAGGACCAACTACTGCCCAAAATCCTAAACCAAATCCCAATGACATGGTCACATAAAACCAGTTCACTCCATTTCCATCATGAGTTTCTTTTGCATCATCACCATGGTTCGGGACATCATCTAGATCAATGCACTTGGGTGCCACAAAGGTAGTGGAGGGCAACATAGATCACTTGGGTATGGAATCAGAAATGTTGCTATTGGAAAAGGACAATATTTCAAGACACTTGAGTGATTTTGTCCTTGATGGGAAGTGGGGATATAAATTCCATGAGTTCATGCCCAAGATTTTTAACTTTTGAAAAGAAGGATTCCAATTGGGACCCTCTTTTAAAATGAGTTTGTTTCTTCCTACAGAAAATGAATATAACTTTGTGAAATTAAGAAGGTGGTCTTTAGTCACCTCTCCTTGAAAAAGATTACCACCTGTCAAGTGATTGTAATGCAGAAAGGGATCCTATAACATCAAAAGGATTCCCATTGAATTGATTCCCAAAGAGATAAAGGTGATTCAAAGATGTGAGATTTCCTAAAGATTTAGGAATTTCTCCAACAATAGAATTTTCAGAAAGACCAAGATAAAGGAGATTTTTGAAACTCCCAATTTGGCTTGACAAATGGCCATATAGTTTTGAGTTGGATATGGACAAACTCTCCAGTGTGTTTGAAGCACATCCTGAAATTATTGTCAATATTTCATAAACTTGTTGATTGAATTTGTTGTCTGAGAAAGAAACACTTTTCAAACTACAAAGGTTTCTTAAAGAGCTTGGAATTGGCCCCTCAAATTGATTATCTGACACATCAATAATGACTAAAGAAGTCAAGTTCCCAATTGCATTTGAAATTGATCCATTCAACTTGTTTGTAGATAGAGAAAGAGATTTGAGGCTATTCAAGAAATACAACCATTCAGGGATAGAATTATTGAAGGCGTTGTCATATAAATCAAGATCTTCAATGAAGGTGATGTTTTGAATACCATCTGGGATGAAACCTTGTAATCGATTATCACTTAATCGAAGAGAAACCAGATTTTTCAGTTGAAAAATCCACTTTGGAATGGAAGAATCCCCAAAATCATAAGAATTAGAAAGATCTAGGGTTTTCAAAGATTAAAGTTGTTAACTAGGGCCGGATCAAAATGATGATGAAAAGAACACCATGTCAGGTGTAGCTCTATCAATAACGAAAGTGATTGCAAAACATGCAACCATTCAAATGCATTGGATATATTCATAAAACTTAAATGAAGATATTTGAGTGAAGAAAGTGATGGTAACCATTGATGATTTTCTGGAAAGATTGATATCCTATGCATGCCATAATAGTAAGCCGCCCCAAGATCAAGATAGTATAGACTTGACAGATTCTCAATTTGATGAGGAATCTTTCCAGTAAAATAATTACCTCCAAGGTCAAGATAGATCAAACTTGAGATGTTCGCAAATTGGTGAGGAATGATTCCAGTGAGTCTTGTGGTTGAGTGATTAAGATATGTCAAGCTCTTCAACGAGCTAAGAAAGGTTGGAATTTGTATGCTACTGAAGTCATTGCCACTCAAGTCCAAGTAACTCAAATGATTCAAATTAAGTATTGAAGGATGTATTTCTCCACCAAACCAAGATGTCCCATCAGCATAAGAATCATCGTAAGGAGGTGAAGTTCTCAAATGAAGTTGAAGAATATGGCCGGTTATGTTGTTGCAAACGATTGTGGTCCAATTGCAGCAATCTGTCTTCTCAGACCAAGAGGTGAGCCTACCTGAAGGATCTTGGAGATGCTGCTTGAAATTAAGAAGGGCTTCCCGCTCACTTGAAACGCAAAGAACTTGATCAGATGCTTTGCATATGCGCAAATGATTTATTAGTAAGTTAAGCAACCATAGCAAAGAAAGGACACAAGTATTGTTATAGAAACCCATGATGATTTTCTCAGTGGTTCTTGATTGTTGTGCATCTATACACAGCTCTTAACATATGTGTATTTTATGTGTGCATGGAAGCTTTCATTTCTAATACGTCCATCATTCTCTTGCCACCTAACACCCTAAACTTTATGCAAAATTTCTGCATAAGAGAAGAAAAAGATTATCTCTATTTAAATTAATCTTCCCTTTGAATTGCTTCGTTGGACCCAATTAATTTTGTTTGAACGTGGTTGATATACTTCAAGGAAATTTAAAAATAAAGTGAAGTTATGCCATTACGTGAGACATGACCTTTTGCTTCAAACTTTTGAAAATTTGTAAAAAAAAATATTGTACGATTAATTAAATATCAATTTAATAGTTAACTAGAGGTGGGCCTATGAATCTTGCACATAATTTAATTCCTATGCATCCTAGGTAACTACTCAGTTCATTTTCAGAAGAGACTTAATTTAATTGTGTTAATAAAAGTTGATTAAAATTAGTTAAATATAATACATATGTTAAAAGTGAAAAAAAATCACAAATGCCCTTATTTATCATAAGAAAAGTAGAACATGGATTCAAATATGTAAATTTTTATGTTACTTGTTAAAATAAGGATTCAATTTATTGGTGTAGCGTGTAATACAATGAAAATAGAATGGGATGTAAACAAAAATTTCAAAAATGCAAAATAAATAGTTGTTTCTTTACTAATAACTATAAAAATATAGTAAATATATTTAAGTTTCAACTCTACTTAATAAAGTAAATTTCAAAGAGAGAGAGATGGACTTATTGTCACTTCCAAAAAAAATCAAAGGAAATTTAATAGCAAATCTTTTTCCACAAAAGAAAAGTAGAGCATTCCCCGCAGCAATTTCTTCAAATAAAATGAAAAATATGTCCATAATTATAGGTATAATCAAGGCTAGTCTTTAAGCAAACCCATCATATGGATATAAATTTGGATCGTAAAGTCAAAAAATAGTTATTAAAAATATATGATTAAATAATTAACATATGAAAATAATTAAAATCAAATCTATCAACATCCATAGTTTATCATACTCAAGAAATAATTTTTGTAAAGTTTATATGTAGAGTCATTAAACATAATCAAATTCAAAAAGCAAACATAGGTTTAGAAGGAACTTGACATGGTATATTTTATAAGTTAGAAACATAAAAATGGTAAATTTAATAACTAACATGATTTTAACAGTTTAACAGAGAAAACTCATGAGTTCGATCAAGTTTAAAACTAACACAACTTTAACAGTGAATTAACACGATTTTATAAACTACAAAGATAAAAATGGTAAACTTAGAGAATCAACTCGCTAGTTTAACAATAATCATAATAAATTTTCTCCTATTAAATAAAATATTCTCTATAAGCACTATATATCATGTTTAGTCTCAATAATTCTATATATATTTGAAAAACTTTAGTCTTTGTGTAGTGGTTTTGTCAATCACTCTCAACGTATAGGCAAACTTTTCCACACAAGAAAAGTAAAAGATTCCTTATCTCACATATCGTCTCTTTGAAAGATTGTCTTTGACCTCCAAATAATTTTGTTTTAAATATATGTGATACATTGTAAAACTATTTGGTTTATAGGCATGTTGAGTAAGATACGTGTCATAAAAATTTAATGGCAAGGATATGAAGTTACTATTTTTTAGGGGTCTATTTTTTATAATTTTCTTCATATATTTACCATGAAGATTTTCATTTTAAGCAGGATGAGTTACTGTAAAATCTTAATAATTATTGAACTTTGATTGATGTTGTATATCATGATTTTACATTATTCTTAGTAGATGATCCAGATTTAGATGTCTAAATAAAGACTATGATACATTTGTTTGAGAAAATCCCACATAAGTTTTCTTTGCCCAAATATATCCTCTCAATTTAGGGGGAGATTTTTTCTATTTAAGAAAAGTAAAAGATTTACCAATCATCATAAATTTATTTGAACATATTAATTTATATTATAACTAAAATATTTTAAAAAAAGAAGTAATAATTATTATTATCTATGCATATAATCTCTTGCAGATGCTTCATCAGTCGTTATGTCAGATATAACTAACATAACAAAAAAAATTATATTCAACAAAAATTTTGAATCTCAGACAAATCAAATGAAAAATTTCTTCTCTGATTACTGTATGATTGGGATGCAACAAAAATTTCTTCTCCATCCATCTGTTGCCAAATGCCTTTCCAATTTATTAGCAGACTTTTCCACAAAAAAATAATTTCCTTAACGTAATGTTTACTTCAAATAAAATAAATTTTTTTCCTTTTTTGCTAGGCATAAGTATTATCCTTAGGAAGTAATTTTGTTCAGGGCAATATTGAGTACTAAATGCATATACATTCATTAATGAAAATTAATTTGAACATTAATTCACTAATAATTTCATGTAGTTTCTTGTCTCTTTGATTCATTTTAAAGTCTTCACTTTTGGAAGTGGTTCCTTGCGCAGCACCATGATTTAGAGCTCCTAGTGAAAATTAGGTATTATAGATATTTAATCTCTTTTAATTTTATATTTTTTAATAAATTTCTTGTTTTAATTAATATAGAATATAAAATAAAGATAAATTTCTAACTATCGTGATTTTTTATAAAAATGATTTATCGGTTAAAAATTATAAATTTAGAGTACCACCCATTGTTGTCAAACTCGCGAGTCAACTCGTCTAATTAACCGAGTTTACGTTTTCATATGAGGAAATCAAGTTAACTCGCTTATAAAATCGTTTTAGATATAAACTCGGTCTGACTCGGTCAAACTCGTCATTTTAAACCGAGTTGAACAAGTTAGAGAGTTGAGAAGTAGATTACTAAAAAATCCGAAAAAAAAAGATAGAAATCATAGAGACGAAGATACAAACTAATATAAATTTAAAAAAAAAATCTTATTTATTTAGGTACCCAGCCCAACCCTATTTTAAACTTGTGAATCAACGTTTTGTTGAGTTGCTGCCACTGCCATCTTCTTTTACAGGTTCACAGTTTCTTCTTCCCTTCTTCATTCATAGCTGTACGCCTTTGTTACTGGAATTTTTAAATTTATGAGTTGAGCTGAAGAGAGAAAGAAGGAGAAGAAAGAAAGGAAGAGAGAAGAGAAAGAACAATATGGTGCTTCGAGTTCAAAGATAGAGAAGAGTGAAAAAGGCAGATTGTTTTGAAATATGACAATTTTTTTTAATAGAGACGTGAGGGCGTGAAAAGAGGAGAAGGCAGCAAAGAAAAGATGTTTTGAAAGGAGTAGGAGACGGTCGACAGAAAAAGAGAGAAGGCGTGAATGTTGTTGAAGGATTGAAGGTGAGTCTGACTTTGAAATTTTATTTGTCCTTTTGTAAGCTTTTAATTTTTTTTATTTTTTTGCCCGACTGAACATTTTCATGCTTAGCAATATGTAGAGTACATAGAATAGCTTGTTGGCAAAAAAAAAGAGTACATAGAATAGCTGCCACACCCATCTTGTCACCACTTCCCCCATCCCTCTTTTCTGAACCATATCCCAACGTATCACTCTCCCATTGGCTCCCTCCCTCATCTGTTTTTTTTTTTTTTGAGTGAAATCCCTCCCTCATCTTTCAATGCCTTCACCTTCCCTTAACTCCATCAACCTGCAGACACGTGAATTTTTATATTTTTTTACCAACAATCTATTTTTCTTGATTTGTTTTTTTTTTGCCAACAATCTATTTTTCTTGATTGGCTTAATCTCTATTTTTTTTGCACTTTGCTAGTTCTCATGTATTGCTATATTGGTTTTTTAGCTTTACCTAATGAAATCACATTTTTAATAAAAAAAATATTTTCATTATTTTTTATGGACCTTTTTAATGTTTAACAATTTTTTTAATTGTTAGTTTATTGATTACATTTAAATTATTTTTTATCTTAGAATTTCTTTTGACTACTTATTAAGTAGGTAATCTATTAAATTGAAGATGTCTTCAAATGCAAGGAAAGATACTAGGGAGAAAGTTATTGCTGCAAGAAAAAGACCACAATCCTACAACATGTTTATGAAGCAAAATGTGCTTCAACTAAAAAGAAAAGACAATGGATTGATGTGGGTGAAGAAGAAGATCAAGGAGCACAAGTTGAATCTCAAAAGGTAGAGAGAGGGCTTATGAGTTTTTTGAAGAATTCGAAAAATAATAACAAAGGGCTAGGTAACACGCAGTCAACCATTAATCAAAAGTTTAAAAAAGGCCTCAGGGAAGAAGCTTATCAACAAGTAGCTCACTTTTTTTATACAAGTGTCATCCCTTTTAATTGTATAAAAAATCCTGAGTTCACAAATATGTGTGAAATTATAGGAAGATTCGGTCAAGGATTTAAGCCTCCTTCGTATCATGAGATAAGAGAAAAATACTTAAATTTGGAAGTAAAGAATACGCAGGTCATGCTTGAGAACTTTAAGAGTGAATGGACAACAACAGGTTGTTCCATAATGTCTGATGGATGGATTGATAGAAAGAGGCGCTCAATTTGTAATTTTTTAGTGAATAGTCCAAAAGGGACAATATTTTTGTATTCATTGGATACTTCTGAAATTTCTAAAACTGCTGATAAAGTATTTGATATGCTTGATGAAGTTGTGGATAAGGTGGGGGAGAAAAACTTAGTGCAAATAGTAACTAATAATGCTGCAAATTATAAAGCAGCTGGGCAAAAAATAATGGAGAAAAGGAAACATTTTGTATTGGACCCCATGCGCAGCCCATTGTATTGACTTGATATTGGAAGATTTTAAAAAAAAAAATACATTGCATAAAGAAACTATTGGCATGGGTAGACGAATCACAACATATATACAAAAAAAAAAATTTTGTTTAAGCACTATGTGTGTGTGTGTGTGTGTATGATGTCTAGTCTCAATAATTCTATGGGTTTGAAAAACTTTAGTCTTTGTGTAGTGGTTTTGTCAATCACTCTCAACGTATAGGAAAAAAGTAAAAGATTCCTTATCTCACATTTCTTTTGCTATTGTCTTTGACCTCCAAATAATTTTGTTTTAGATATATGTGATACATTGTAAAACTATTTGGGGCACAACAAAAATTTTCTCCTCCATCCCTCTCTTGCCTAATGCCTTTTCAATTTATTAGCAGCATAAGAAAAGTAAAAAAAAAATTACCTTATCACAGTGTTTACTTCCAATAGAATAATTTTTTTCCTTTTTTTTTCTTGTTCGGCACAAGTATTATTTTATAATAGGTAATTTTATTCAAAAACTGTTAAATAAAGATTGCCTTTATGAGAAAGTATCTTGACAACTTCAAACTTTTTTTTCCACCTTTCAGCCAACTTGTGTCCTTTCATTCAAGCAAAGATTGCCACCGGAAAAATTTCAGAACAACTTGAGTCCTGAGATGAAAACGAAAGTTTGCCACCTCAAAAATTTAAATGCAATAATTCATATAAACTAATATTATGCATTTATTTGTGTGAGAAGATTATATTCACTCATATTTTACATATTATAAAATCTGAAACATATCAATGGATGCTTCCTTTTTTTTGTCACAATCTTACCGGTCGTCAGCCAAATGTTCCTCAAACTTAAATGCAAAATTTGTACTTAATAACAACAAATAACTTCCCTTCATAATATCTTAACTAAATATTTAATTTGTGGAGCCAAGAATTTCCTTAAGAACATCATAGAATATTATTTTAGCCAATATCTAAAATTTAATGAATAGATTTTATGTTAATAAATAAATTTCTATGAAGAAATTTAAATTATATATGCGAGAGGTTTTTTTTTTCCTTTTTAGTGCATTCCTCTCAATTTATTGGCATACTTTTCTACGTAATAAAAGTGAAAGATTCTCAATCTGACATTCTTCACTATGAAAAGTTGAGGTGGACTCAACTGCCTCCTAAAGCAAAATTTCCACAATGATACTTGAAAGTCTACAGTCTATACACATGTTGGACCTTTTGAAATCTGTTTTTAACAAATAATTCAAATTTTTATAAATAAAATTTACTTAAGAAATATGCATAAATATCTTATATATATTTGATTCTATTAGGGAAGTAGAAGAAACAATAAATAAAATTTGTAATACTCACTAAATACAAATATTTCAAGATAATAATACTTTAATGAATATAATATTTCAACATCATTAAAAATATATTTTTAAACAAACATTTTTTTTTATTTTGTGGGTAGAGAATATTTTTTTTATTACATCTAGGGAGTTCAACGGTGACCATTATTCATACCCAACTATGTTGGGATCTCATATGATATTTTGTCTTTATTATAAGAGCTAACTAAAAATTAGATTTAGTCTTAAATATAAGACCATATCCATTTTATCTCTTATATTTAGCCATTTTTTCCAAACTACTCCTATCAATATTCACTTGACTATAAGACCCTATTCACTTTGCATTTTAGCCATTCTTTTATGTAAGGGTGTTTTTGAAACATCAAGTGAATTAACGAATTTAGTTAATTTTCTTAATCTCTTCAAAAAATTCAATTGGCTCATACAATAAGGATCGCAAGTAGTAATATATTGAAAAAAAAATATTATTTTAGCAAATTAAATATCATAAATTTAACGAAAAGATGTTATGTTAATAAATAAATTTCTTTGAAGAAATTTTTAATTATATATGTGTGTGTGAGAGAGAGGTTTTACCTTTAGTGCATTCCTTGGAATTTTTGCCATACTTTTCTACATAATAAAAGCAAAATATTCTCAATCTCATATTCTTCACTACGAAAAGTTGAGGTGGACTCAACTGCCTCCTAAAGTAAAATTTTCACAATGATAACTTGAAAAGGTCTATAGTCTATACACATGTTGGACCTTTTGGGATCTGTCTTTGACAAATAATTCAAATTTTCATAAATAAAATTTACTTAAAAAATATGCATAAATATCTTATATATATTTGATTCAATTAGGAAAGTAGAAGAAATACTTATGGAAGAAATAAAATTTGTAATGCTAACTAAATATAAATATTTCAAGATAATAATACTTTTAATCAATATAATATTTAAACATCATTAAAAATTAATTTTTAAATATACATTTTTTTATTTTGTGGGTAGAGAATATTCTTTTTATTTCATCCAGGGATTTGAACAGTGACCATTATTCATACCCAATTGTTAATTGATTTTTGCTACTACTTCTATATTTATTAATTCAATTGTTCCTTTTTTTTTTTGCTAACCATGTATATCATCCTATTAAAAACAATCATGATTAAAGCCTATTGTATACTAAATATGAACATATCTTTCAGCAGGATTCAAACATTAGTTCATTGGATTAACTCTTTCTGTTGGACATAAGTAATTCAATTGTTGATTGAATCTATACTATGCCCATTCGGATTACTGGTAGAATATGAGATAAAGTTTTGTCTCGACTTACGAAAACATGTTGAAGGAATGTTTCCCCAAACATACCCACTATCATTTTGATTGGTTTTGTTATACTGGTTCAAATTGAAAATTGTGGAATTTTTTTTCTTTCAAGAGTACTTATTTATATGTATTATTATATTATCTATTAGTTTATAAGTCAAGCAATTTAGTGTAAAGAAGAATAATAAATTTAAATACATTTAACTAGTTCACTTAACTCCCTTAATATTTACCAAAAAAAAAAAATAACCAACTCTTAGACCAAAACTTTGATCGTAGTAGTCATGAATTCAAGTACAACAATATATCATGAATTTTCTTATGAAAATTATTGTTTATTGGAAATTTGATATCAAATGGAAAGAATTTCTTAATCTTAGGCATTACATAACATTATATTATCATTTATAGCCGCATAATATATAATGCATTATATTCTTAAATGACAATAATCTAGTGCATAATTTAAGATATCATATTACAATTGTTAAATTATTTATGTATAATATAGTAATAAGTTATAATAAAAGTATATATAAATATATAATATGTAAAATAACACATAATTAAAAACAACTTACAACCAAAAGGTTTATGACGGACTTTTCCATGGTAAATTTTGTCGCTAAACCGGAATAAATTATTCTGCAAATTATTAATAAATGTTTTGTGGGTAAATTCCATCAAGAAATTATTTAATGGATTAGTGATGAAAAAAATGAAAAAAACAATTGCAACAAAACTAAATTTCGTTACCAGATTTGGTCACAGATCTCACTGTATTTTAGTTAAAAATGTGTTAGAACAATTAAATATTAAATGAATTTTATAATAGACTCATTTTCAAATTTCATGAGAACAAAATGAGTGAATTACACAGTTGCCCAGTGTCCCCCAATCAAAACTATAACACGTGTTGGACTTTTTAGGATAATATCTAATCATCACTTCCCAAAATAAAAAGAGAAATTTTTGTAAAAGTTTACTGATCTCTCTCATTTTCGAAGATCTTTTCAATTTGGTGAAAAACTTTTCCACATTAAAAGTTTCTTTATCTCACAATATATTCGCCTAAAATAAAAATTAAAACATATACAATTTTTTTTCAACGAAAATATTCTGAAGACAGTAATTTAAATGAATAATATATCTAAATATCATGAGAAAAATATTTTTACATATATAATCTCTTACTTGTAGATGCTTCATTTATTTTTAGGTGGGAGAGAACTATTATAACTAAAAGAAAAATTGTATTAAATATATAGACACATGGAAAATTTCTTCTCTACTCACTGTATGATAGAAGACTAACTGATGAAGAAAAGAGGAATCATGGAATTTTCTTCTCCATCCCTCTTGCCAAATGCCTTTTTAATTCTATTCATTAGCAATTTTTTCCGCAAAATAAAAGTATAAAAAATTCCTTAACGTAATATTTACTTCAAATATAATATTTGTTATCACTATATATTATGATAATTCCTTGTTCCTCTGTCCATTTCAAAGTCTTCATATTTTGCAAGTCTTCTCTTTTTTTTTTTTTATTCTTTTAGTTTGTGAGTGGGGGTTCCAAATATTCTCTTTACCATGACTTTTTTAAATTAGTTTTCCTCATTGATAATCAAATACCGCTGCATGGTTTATTTTTTTCTCTACATAAACTTTTTGCTAGTTATATTCATATTTCACTAAATATGGACACTCCACCAATGTGAATTCAAACCTTAAATCATCACATGTAATCACCCCTTCCATGTAATTCAATTATTCTTAGCATGAAAAAAAAGGTATACCATTTTTTAATCATTTTAGTTATATATACTAGCCCAAATTGACAATTTTTTAGATATTTCCACCAAGCGCAAAACTTGGGCAACATCATCCTTTTTGTGCCAAAGACGTTATAGTAAACTGGTATGAAAGATTTTGCATAAGTAGAAGGTCAAGGATTCGATCCTAGTTTTAACCTTTAATTAAAAAATGTCATTGTTTTGTGATGAAGGCTAGTGTGTGTATGTGTGTGTATATATAGTAAACTATTTTTTATTTTTATATTTTTACCAAACATATATGTCCTTGTAGTGTAAATAATCTTGTTTAATGTACTGTTAATGACTAAGTCCAACTATAGACAAATTTTTCCCTCCCAAAAAAATTGAGTAAAGTCCACGCTTTCTTTTTGATTAAGTGAAACACTTTTCTTCCTTAAAAAAAAGGTAAAATTTTCTTCATCTCACAATTGCTTCACCTCAAATAAAAAATTAAAACATTATACAATTTTTTTCAATTAAACTATTCTAAAATTAAATACAACAATTTAAATGAATAGTATATTTAAATATCATGCGAAAAATATTCTTACATATATAACATCTTACTTGTAGATGCTTAATTTATTTTTATGTGCATGGGAGATAACCATTATAACTAACAACAAAATTGTATTCAATAGAGATGGAAAATTTCCTCTCTACTCTCTGAATGATAGAAAACAAATTGATCAAGAAGGATCGTGGAATTTTCTTTATCACTACTATGATACTTCCTGGTCTCCCTCGTCCATTTCAAAGTCTTCATCTTTTACAAGTCTTTATTTTTTTTTCCTTTTAGTTTATAAGCTTATAAAAGATATAAGTTTTCTTCATTGATACCATTGCATAGTTTTTTGTTCTCTAAATAAACATTTTGCTAGTTATAATTATTCATATTTCACTAAATGTGTGCACAATCCTCCGGTATGAATTCGAACTTTGATTTATCACGTTATGAATGATAAGACCCTTCCATTTAGTTCAATTATTCGTAGTATGTATACCATCTTACTGATCATTTAGTTATACTGGCCCAAACTGACAATTCTGTGCATATTTCTATTAAGCTGAAAGCTTGGGCAACGATATCCTTTCTCTTTAAAGATTAGCCAAGAGGTACAAAAGCTTTTCTTTAAATGAGAGGTCACATATTCAAAACCACTTGTAACCTCGAGTTATTGTGCCTCCACCCTTTAATTAAGAAAACAATGTCGTCGTTTTTGTGACGCAGGCCAGTATATCGATGGGCTTCAAAGAATGTATAGTCGTTAATCACTTTTCTTTAGTATATAGAGAAAAATTAACAGGGTTAGTTGTTTATTCAACGATACGTTATTTTTTAAATTTTCTTGAACAATAACTTTCTTGATAGATTCTTTCAAGATGAATTAATATGCCATTTCTTATCAAGTCCTTGCTTTTATTCTGTTTTGTTCCCTTTCCCCGTAATTGGCATAATGTTTCCATGTGTTGTTGTTGTTATTATTTAATTTCTTTGATTAACACAGAATGAGAAAAAAAATTCTTGAATGCTACGAGAGGGACTTATATGCGGAAAGGTAGCTAGTTGCACCTGATCTTTTTTTTTTGGTTAATTTGGTCATTGGTGTGAAATGAACAAGGCAATACTTTATAAAAGCCCCTTTTCGAGTTAGATAACTAATTTACATATATTAAAAAATTACTTAAATTAATTATTTGTAATAAATGTTTGTTTATTTTCTTAAAATAGCTTCTACAGTCATTGCCTCCATTGTTAGAATTCAGAAACCCTATTTAATATATGGAATAAACAGGGATAGCTTTTGGGAAAATTTTATAAATTTGGAGGCAAAGTAGTAAGTAGATTAAATTCTTACATTTAAAATTAAAATAAAATCTTCAACTAACTCTTATATTTAAGAGTAAGATTAGGTCCTGTAGGGCTCTATAAACTTCTTCATTGGTGCATGACTTGCTCATATCAGTGTCATCCAAATGAGGGTTGATGGCTCATTTAGCGTTGGCTTGAGCTGTGAGATGAATATAAAATTACAATAAGAATAGTATGGAAATCAACAAACGGAGGAAAGTGAACTTTAAGCTTAATTAGTTTAAAGCATGAATGCATAAGTTTCAACAGTTTTTAAGCTATTAGACAAATTATAGCTATTTTGTTTTGCGCTCAAAGTTTTATACCAAAACATTTTCCCAGATCCTACATGAAAAGTTTAGATTGAACAAAGGTTCCTATCAAATGCCTTGATAAGCCCCATATTTTAGCGTACTATTCCCTAACATTTTGGGTTTTATTGGAATTATAAAGCATAATTGCGTAGAAGTTTTTGGGCGTTTTGAACTTGTATCTAAAGGGTTTTTGTTAAGCTGTGATTTGTTAATTGAGGAGGTACTATGTGTCCGTTCAGTGGCGGAGCTTCCGGGGGGAAATGAGACCGTTGCTAACGATAACAGTAAATAGAAAGTAATTATTTTTTTTTTGCCAGGAAATAGAAAGTAATTAATGCTCGTAGCTGTCTGTAGCTCATACGGATAATAATTATTCCATTTAGTGATGATTAGTGATTTTTTTTTTTTGGCCGGCGCTTAGTGACTGCTCCAAACGTCAAGGGATTTTGTGGATTTAGGCTTTTTTAGATGACACGCTCTATAATAAAATTGATTAAAAAAAAAGAAAAATTTGAAAAAAAAAAAAACTGTTAATTTTAACGGTGAAACTTTTAAAAGTATTTTTCAGTGATATTCAATATCATAGACTAATTTTTGGTGTATTTAACGTTTTAAAATTTTTTTCAATATTCCAGAGTAATTTTTTATGTATTAAACATTTTAAAGTATTTTTTTAGTGGCATTCAATATCCTAAATTTAGGGTACTTGTTTTCTCCTTAAAAAAATAATTTCAAAATTTACTTTATGATATTAGGTACTGCTAGAAAAATACTTTAAAGTGTTGAATCCATAAAAACATTAGTTTTTCTCTACTAAGCATTAATATCATATTATTGGAGATAATCATGTTCTATGCACTAAATGTGAACACATCTTCTGATGAGAATTTGAATATTAGTTCGTCACCCTGCTTAGGATTAGCTCATTTCGCTAAACCCAACTGGTTTGTAAAATAAAAAAAATTAGTTTATGATATTACGTTATGCTAAAAATGCTACCTACAATTTAAAATAGCCAGATTTAACCAAATATATATTTTGCAGGAAAAGCTTGATGGGGCAGAGGTAAAGTGAATTGCATGGACAATTGAAAACAAGAGTATCACTCAAAGTACTCACTACCAACCCTTTAGATATAAGTTTAATAGGAAATTCATGGACTAATAGCTTAAGCTATTTATCCCCAATGAATCGTAGCCAAATTCAAGCGTTTACATATATACTTTTCCAATTTTCCTTTATTTTCCTGAATCTTTTTCGAAGAAGTTTTCCATATTTTTGCCACTTTTTTTTTTTTTTAAAATTTTGTGTTTCTGCATAGTGTTTGCTATTCTTGAACACAGTGGGGAAAAAAATTCTTGAACGCTATATATGGGGTTTCTTTGATGAACACATACACTAAAAAAATTAATTAAATTAATTATTTATAATAATGTTTATTGATTTTCTTAAATAGTTATTTATAATAAATGTTTGTTGATTTTCTTAAAATACCTTTTATAGTCATTACCCCATTGTTAGACTTTAGAAACCTCGTTTAATATATGGAATAAATGGGGATAGCGGAGCTGCTGAAGTTTACGATGAGAGAGGGTCCTGGAGGACGATCGTTGGTGGTTGCGCCATCAAAAGAAGAGGCCGACGAGCTGGAACGGAGTCGGAAAAAGGTTCAAAAGGGGGAAAGAGAGGGGATCGATGCGAGGATTCCTATCCCGCGTGTGGAGGATTGGATGGAGGAGGAGCCCAAGGGCGACGTGGTGCCTGCAGCCCCAACTCGAGCGACGGAAGGCACGGCAGTGAAGACGTGTAAACAAGCCTGTGCGAATAATGATTTCTCCGACGTGGAAGCTGAGGACGAGAATGCGAATTGGTGGCTGGATGACGGATGGCGCGAGAGGATACGAGTCGAGGCCAAATATAATTATTCTCCCAGCCTTCAGGTCACAACTGGAAGAAAGATGGAAGAAGGCGCTAATTGTCACGGTGCTAGGAAGGATGGTTCGAGAGGAGGTACTGGGTGCTAAGCTTTCACAGCTCTGGGGGGATGTGTCGACCATTGATATAGGTGCGGGTTTTTTCCTCGTCTCCTGCAGCCGTAGGGAGACATATGATCTGGCGCTAACAGGAGGACCGTGGCTCATTTTTGATGACTCTATAAGTGTGCAACCATGGAAAGCTGATTTTGATCCAGAAGAGGAGAAGGTGTCGTCCATTGCGGCATGGGTTCGAATAGCTAAACTCCCTTCGGACTACTACGATAAGGGTATCCTTTACGTCATTGGGAATCAGATTGGGAAAGTGTTGAAGGTGGATTCGAATACCATGCGACGATCAAAGGGCAGGTTTGCAAGAATATGTGTTCAGTTAGATTTGCAGAAACCATTGACTCCATGTATTCTAGTGAATGGGAAAGAGAAGAAGGTTGAATATGAAGGTCTTCATATGATCTGTTTTCGATGCGGGAGATATGGGCACAACAAAGACCATTGCTCTGGATCAGTGCATCACCAGGATAGGGATCCCCTAAGCAAGATTCCCAACAGCGAACAGGTCCCTCGTCCAACCTGTGAACCGTCGGCAGGAAGTAACGACCCTCTACCGGAGTATGGTGGATGGATGGTGGTTCAACGGTTCTGGAAAGGGAGCAGATTAGGGAATGAACCGACGGGAAAAGGGAGGGATTTACGGCGTGGAACTCGGGATCATATAGTCTCACCTAAAGGCTCTAGATTCTCTACTCTTGCTACCGTGGAAGAGGAGGATTTGGCGCCGAATTCAATGACCCAAAATCTGCACACCATGCTGACCCCTGTTGGAGAAATTACAAATGGGCCAAGAGTTGGCATCAAAACAAGGGCTGGTCAGGTTACTAATGGGCCTCGTCAAAATACCATGCATATAGGAAAACAGGTAGCAATTAGCCCAATGGATGAATACCTCAAGGCTAAAGATAGATTGAGTAGTACAAGCCCACAGCTCCCTTCAATTGCCTCAGCATCCAACGAACGGTTCCACGAACACCAAGAGACCAATAGAAAGGTGCCCACAAGTGTTGGGAAGCTGGACCAAAATACACATTTACAGAATGGAATCCCTCCTGGTGCAGATAATCCACTTGACCCAGGAACATGTGAACAGCAGAATTTTCATATTCATCAAAACCCACTCTCTCGTGGGAACGAAGACTATGATGCAGATGCTCAGGGTGCTAGTGATCGCATGTGCGAGGAGGAGTGCTAGTGGTACTGTGCTCTTTTTTTCTTCTATTTTGTTTTTAATTATGAAGGGAATTATATGGAATTGCAGGGGGACCTGTTCGAAATCTTTTCCCTCCTTGATAAATGATATTACCAGATTTTATGGCATTGAGTTTCTAGCTTTGTTGGAGACAAGATGTAGTAGCTCTCAAGCTCGAAAAACAGCTGCTAAGCTAAATTTCACAGGATCCGAGATTGTTGATGCGGAAGGCTTTAGTGGAGGAATATGGTTTCTATGGTCTGCAAATGTAAGAAATGTAGAGATCCTTGAAAGGCAAAGTCAATTCATTCACCTCTCTTTGGAAGACTGGACTCGCAGGAAACTCTACTTAACTATTATATATACCTCACCAAATATGACCAAACGACGAGAATTATGGACTGAGCTGTCTAGAATTCAGGGAACCATCCATAACGCTTGGTGTATAGCTGGGGACCTAAATGCGACCCCCACAATGGATGAGCGCCAATCGAATGCGGCATGTGGAACACCTATAGACAGGGACTTCTCTAGCTGGTTTTATGGAGTGAGTTTAAATGACTTGGGCTTTTCAGGGCCCAAATTCACTTGGCAAAGAAATGGCAGTGCAGCCCGTTTGGACAGAGCATTAGTAAATGACCAATGGTTATTGCAATATCCAGACTCAAGCTTCATTCATCTACCTCAGCTCAAGTCTGACCACACACCTCTGCTACTAACGTTGGGGGATGATCATAATATGGAGCACCATGAAAAGCCCTTCAAATTTATTGCATCTTGGGTGCTGCATGATTCTTTTGACGGTTTTGTCAGGGAGCAGTGGAATAATGATGAGAATTGGTCAAATAAGGTCAATAGGTTTACGACAGCATGTCGTGATTGGAATAAACATGTATTCGGTTACACAGATTACCACAAAAGACAAATCTTGAAACACCTAGATGGTATTAATAGAGCTCGTGCACGCCAACCCTCAAGAACAGACCTCAATCTCCTGCAGAAGAAGCTTTGGAAGGAGATGGAGAATATTCTTACCCAGGATAGCTTATTATGGGCCCAAAAAGCTAGAACAGATTGGACAGTGCTTGGCGACAGAAACACCAGGTTCTTCCATCTAAGAGCTAATGGAAGGAGGAGACGCAATCACATCAAAGCCTTAAAAGACCTGGATGGGACTTGGATGTATGATGAGTCCCTTATCAAGAGCAGTGCCACTGAATTCTTTAAAGATCTCTTTACAGAGGAAGGTAATGAACGGGAGACCCTTTTATGCAGATCAAGGTATCCCGCTATCTCACAAGAGATGAGGGAGAAGTGTGCAACTAGAGTGGGACAAGAGGAAATTAGAGAAGCTCTTTTTGCCATGGGTGCTTTGAAATCACCTGGACCAGACGATTTGAACGCATTATTCTTCCAAAACCAATGGAATCATGTAAGTCCCTCAGTTGTCTCCTTGGTTTAGCACCTATTTACACATCCTGAGGAGATAGAGGAGGTAAATGGCACCTTAATTGTTTTGATTCCGAAGACATATCCTCTTGAAACGTTCAGGGACCTGAGGCCTATTAGTCTATGTAATGTGGTTTATAAGATCATTACAAAGATAATTTCAAAGAGGTTAAAGGCTTTCCTCCCAAATATCATCAGCCTATTCCAATGCAGCTTCGTTCAGGGCAGAATGAGCTCTGATAATATCATTGTGGCACAAGAGGTTATTCATACTATGAGGAGTACAAAACGCTAGAACGGGATGATGGCCATTGAAATCGACCTTGAGAAGGCTTATGATCGGCTAAATTGGGACTTCCTTCTTGAATGCTTGACAGAACTTCAGCTCCCCCATGACTTGATTCGAGTGATAAACAACTGTGTATCCACATCACACATGCAACTTTTATGGAATCGCTCGAAAGCTGATTGGTTCAAACCAACAAGAGGAGTTCGTCAAGGTGACCCGATATCCCCGTATTTGTTTGTAATATGCATGGAAAAGATGACCCACCTAATTCAATATAGTATCGAAACAGGAGCTTGGCGTCCTATTAAGCTTAACTCAAATGGCCCCTCATTATCTCACCTTATGTTCACGGATGACATCAAAATCTTTGGTGAGGCTTCTTTAGAACAGGTGCAGGTTATCAAAAAGTGCCTCTCCCGATTCTGTGGTGCTTCAGGTATGAAGGTGAATGCCGTTAAATCAAGAGTTTTCTTCTCCCCAAACATTGAGCTCAACCGTAAGCAACAACTCGGTGATGCCCTTGGTTTTACTCACACGAATGATCTTGGCAAATATCTTGGGATTCCATTGTTGCATAAGAGAGTCACCAAGGACACTTTTCAAGAGGTAGTGGATAAAGTCTCAAGGAGATTAACAAACTAGAAGACAAACACCATATCTCTAGTAGGGCGCAATACCCTTATTGCATCGGTCACATCGGCCATTCCAAGCTACACGATGTAGACAGTCTCGCTGCCTATGAGTACATGTGAGAAGCTAGAAAAGAGGAATAGGGACTTCCTATGGGGTGCTACTCAAGAGAGAAGGAGAGTAAACCTTGTTGCATGGGATAAAGTTTGCCAAAGCAAAGCACAAGGAGGTCTTGGGATCCGACATATACACCAGCAAAACCAAGCTTTTCATATGAAGCTTGGTTGGGGCCTTATAAAACGAAGGGACTCCTTATGGGTGCAAGTAGTTCGCAGCAAATACAAGTGTGGGGATGACATAATTCCTACTATTAATGTAAGACGCCCAGGTTCTAATACATGGAAGGGTATTACAAGTGTATGGGATAGGTTAGAAAGAAACATCCAATGGGCTGATCAGATCACGGAGGTGCGATGGGGCTGGATGAAAGACGGCTCATTCACGGTCAAGTCGGCTTACCAAAGCCTCCAGGAGGACGCTGCCCCTGCGGAGTCTAGGTGGAATAGGATCTGGAAATTAATGATCCCCCAGAGGAACAGAACTCTCATGTGGCTCCTGATGCACGACAGACTGCTTACGAATGACGCTCGTTACAGAAGAAACTTGACCCACTATAGGAGGTGCGCTATCTGTGATACAGGTATAGAATCTACGCTCCATGCGCTTCGTGACTGCGAGGATACTAGAGCATACTGGTGTCAATTGGTTCCCCCTGACAGGCAACAAAGATTCTTTAGGCTTGAGCTATCAGCTTGGGTGGATGACAATATCAAAACTGCAGATGCAGGCTATTCAGGGCCATGGTGGAATCTTTTTGCTGTGTCTTGTCGGTTGTTATGGAGGTGTAGGAACTCTCGAGTGTTTGATAGGAGGAACATCAACAATGCCTCAATTTTTGCGCAGGCCTCGGCAATTATTTCATCAATTAAGAGAACTAGCTTGATGCTCCGGGGCACTCGTAACTTAACAACTGATGCTTTCGTGATGCCCAGAACATGGATTCTACCAGAACAGGGATGCTTTAAAGTTAATGTGGATGGGTGATCGGACGCGGATTGTCGCCTTCCGGTTCGATACAAAATGGTTGCACAAAAGAATGTAGTATAGTGGCAACCAATCGTTCTTCTCGAGGAGCTGTTTATTGATGAATCTAGTCTAAATTGGTTATAAAAACCATGCTGAACTTGGGTATGAAAAAGGGGGGTTTGATTTATGAAAACAGTAGTGCAATACAAAACAATGCAAGAAGTAAATCTTTTTGGTATTTTGGTTTAACGATGAGTTGGTTAAATTAAGTTGAAGATATGAATAGATAGACCCTTGGTGATAGAAACTCAGCTGTCATTGCTCTCAAAATGCTATGGAAGTTTGCAATTTTCTAAGTCTATATGAAAACCTCAAGCTATCACTTGAGTCCAATGACTTAATTAGTGAAAACCAACTTGAATCCAAGTCACTTAACACTACTTAATTCATTGTTAAAAACCACTTAGAGTGCAATTGAATGGATGATGCAAATGCTCCAATGATTGTAAATCAACAACCAAAGAATCCAAACACACACATTAACTATCAACAATCATTGACAACTAATTAGATGCAATGGATTAATCACAACTGCAATGCATATATGTAATTCAGCATAAA
>QFDD01000858.1:0-40433 GCA_006871305.1 Vachellia collinsii
TTTGGAAAGAAGTTTTGAAGTTTAGAAAAATTGACTCTGCTCGAAACTCGAGTTCTGAAAACCTGAAACTCGAGTTCTGTCGAGACTTTCACTAAAACTTGAGGTTTGGGAAGAGAGTTCCGTTTCTCTCTCTTCGAAACTCGAGTTCTGAGATGCGTGACTCGAGTTCTCGCAAAACTTCCACTGAAGACTCGAGTTTTGGAAGGAAGTTTGGTTTTCCAAAGTCATTTGAGAGCCCGAAACTCGAGTTCTATAAAACGAAACTCGAGTTCTGCCAAAACTTCCAACATAACTTGAGTTCTCACTGCAAGTTCTGATTTTCAAAAGACTTCCAAAGAACGAAACTCGAGTTTTAAAACATGGAACTCGAGTTTTGATTTCCAGAACTCGAGTTTTGATATAACTCGAATCAAAACTTGAGTTCTCTTGAAAGTTTGAGATTTTGAACACACTATTAAACATTGTAACTCGAGTTTTAAAACACGAGACTCGAGTTCTCTCAAACATTTCATTAAAACTTGAAGATTTTCAAAAACTTTCTGAAAACTGATAATTCAAAACACAATTTCACAAACATATTTGTCATCATCAAAACATTATCTCAACAGCCACATGAGAGAAGTTGCGAAGATTCTCTGATAAGCTACAAGAAGAGTCCCAGTTCTCTCTAAGTAAGCTGTCAAAAGAGGGATGTGTTGTCCAAGCTGCTAAAAATTTAAATGAGGTGTGGCTGGGTTTGTGGTGAAGATTGAGGCCGAAGCTGATAAATAATGGTCTATGGTTAGAATTGATCTGGGCCAGATGGGTTATTCTCGAGTCAGGAAAGTGGTTGATCCACAAGCTATTGGAGAGAGCCTGATCAAGACGAGCCATAGTGAGCCCACGACGCCAAGTGAAACAAGATCCTGAGAAGCCCATATCTGAGAGCTGAGAGGTTTGGACAAAAGATAGGAAGTGTGGACATCCTTTCTGTCCTCTACTTGAGCATCTTTTCCTTTCACATGAAAGAAGAGTTGCATTGAAGTCACCAGCGAGGATCCAAGGGGAATTGACTTGGTTAGAAATAGAAGACAACTCGTTCCATAGATAGCGTCGAAGCTGGCCATTAGGACTAGCATATATGGCAGTAAACAAAAAATGTTTCCCAGAGCTCGGAATTGTAACTCGGCAGTGAATGAATTGATGGTGATTTTTTATTACATCAACTTCAACTTGCTCAGACCATAGAAGCCAAATCCCTTCTGAGAATTCATGCGCTTCAACCCTATGAGAATTGGCCATACCTATTTTCTTAATTACCTTCATTGCCTTGAGTCCAGATATTCTTGGTTCAACGAGAACAACAATCATTGGCTTGTAATCCTTGAGGAAGGATTTGAGCATTGAATGGAATTTGTTGGCAGCGGCGCCGTGACAGTTCCATATGAACGCTGACATGGGAACAATGGTGCAAAGGGGAGGATTAGCATTCCATGTCAGGTTGGTAATCGCCAGCCTCATCAGCATCTTCATCGGATCGGTCATCAGTGTCTAGCTCAAGTGGGTGGCCTGAAGGATCAAGAGATTTAGAGATGGCTCTGATGATTTCTTCAGCCAGTAATGGGTTAGGATCAGGAGGGCGAGACTTACTTAACTTAAGGGAGATTCCCGTTGAGCGTCTAGCCCCATGAGTCTTAAGGTGGGGGTCGGGAGGTTTAGGTTGATGGTTTCCTTTTACAGTATCCAGGGAGTGTGTAGGTTGGCTTTTTGGTATATATTCGAAATTGGGCTGAAAGCCTGTTCGTGGGCTGGGTAAGGTGATGGCTCTATGGAGGCTAGGGTCCAAAATAGGTGAAGGACTTGTTTGGTCGGTACGGCTTGGAAAGATTGGTTTTGGATTAGAAGGGCCTTCTATTGGGTTTTTCTTGGGGTGGAAATCAGGAAGCAATTCTGGTCGACTTTGACTATTCCTAGATTTTAGCATATAGGTATTCCGGTCTTTAGCTTTAGAATGGTCAAAGTGGCCAGAGTTAGCAACTAATGGACCATGGGAAATGGGCATGCCAGAGAACTGTGCGGGATGTGGATCCTCCGTTACCAGAATATCAAACTTGTTCCCGCCGTTAGCAGGGGGATGAAAACTGCTCTCTAACACTTTCCTATCTGCAAGAGGTCGACGCCTTACTCTCATTGGCGCTTGCATCCATTCTCCGTACAAGGTATTGCTTCTTAAATTAATGGACAATTAAAAAAGAATTTGGTTAACCTTCAACAAAATACTCTTCTCACGGGGAGCCCACACCACGTACCACTTTTGTTTTATTATTGTTATACATATGATGTGCATTACAGTTAATTGATTGCTGCCCCTTTTTTAAAGGTTGATCCAACCCCCAAATTATTTTCTTATCTGCATCAATACCATGATATATTTTGCAATCCCTCCAACACTTTAAAATAAATTTTAAATGCATTTAACATTTAAAAGTGTTTTTTATAATTATGATTTGATGATGCATACACTAAAAAAATATTGTAAGATTTTAAATACACCTATAAATATATTTCAATGTTCTAGATATATAAAAAAATTATTTTATGATGTTAAACAGATGAAAACAAGTACTTACGAATAAAATTATGATTGTGGATAGGCGGTGAAATCAAATCACTGGTATAGGGTTCTAGCTATCGAAACGTATTTATTATAATGCCCTTTGCTTTATTCAGCTTGCTTGGACAAACACGACTGCCAATCGTTATAAAAATACGACTGTGAAACTCGGAGCCTGAGTCCTTGTAGTTAAACGCGGTCGTATCAACGTTGTGTCAGTTCCGTAGCAGGGAAAGAAAGGAGGCAAGTGATCAGTGGGTGTCGGCATCGTCGATGATGGAGGGGTCAACCAGTACTCTGATGATGAGTACGGTGATGGTTGTTTGGGATTAGCTTTTGAAAAGTGATTTATGCAATCTGAAAAAGTATGTAAGATGAGTTTTGTTTCAACTTATATGAAAATGATTCTAGAAAAATGAGACAAACAAACCCTTAGTCAAGTCCACAACGGCTACGATCGAGGCGTTTTATATAAGTCATGAACTTTGTGTGAGAGGATTATGAACAGGTTTAGAGAGCGCAAGAGCTTGAGACATGTACAGCACCAGATTCACAAGACTAAATCCAATCTGAACTTGAAAAAAATAACTCCATGTGATTTATAAAAGTCCTGAGCTAAACATTATAGCAGATCAAGCATATCAAAGATTGAAGATGTTACCTTTTTTATTTTAAGAGAGTTTCAGCATTCTTGGTCGGAGGACTCTCATTTTGGGTATTCGTAGGTTTGATATGAGATTGAAATAAGAGGAACTGAGAGAGTGAGAGGAGCATAGAAGAAGTTGTGGAGAAGATGTAGAAATTTGAGCATTAATAATGGAAGGTGAAGGAGTACTGAGTGGGAGATTTAAAGGAAAAAAATGATTTTTTCTTAATTTAAAAAAATGAAGTCAACTCAAATCTCAAAGTAAAGTCTGGCCATATGGGTGGGGCCCACATGTGGAATTAAAGTAGTTGGCAGTGTTCCTCAACCACTGCTATGTCCGGACGTCCTCTCTAGCAGGTCCCATAGTAGTGGAGATTTTTTTTTTTGGGTTCACATGTAAAAATCATACAATCGTTATTCTAAGACTGAACATGGAAGGAAAGGAAACTAAGAATAACAATACATCCATGAAATGCAAGAGGGAAAGATATACATAGTAAGAATTTAAAGATGTTACCTTTTTTTTAAGACTTAATAATGGAAGGTGTGTAGAAGAGTTGTGAAGAAGCTGCAGAATAGAAGAAGAAGAAGAAGAAGCTGCGGAAATTTGAGCATTAATAATGGAAGGTGAAGGAGGACTGAGTCAGAGATTTAAAAAGCGAAATGATTTTTAAAAAAAATTAAAAAAGTCAAGACAGCTCAAAGTTCTTGCCATATGGGTGGTCCAATACATGTGGAATTAAGGGCCCGTTTGGTACGCAGAATTGATGGAAATGGAAATGGATATGGAGATGGAGATGAAATTTAAAAGTATGTTTGATATGACTGAGAAATGAATCCTAATTTTTATATGAAAAGACTAAAATACCCTTATTAAAAAATATTTGCTCCTTCCATTTTTTTCCATTTCCAACCTCCGACCTCCCTACTCGGCCGTCACCATCGCAGATCCGACATCCAGTGAGCACAAACCTCCGACCTCCAGCGAGCATAATTCTCCAACCTCCTTGCTTGCCTGTCACCGTAGCAGATCCGACGTCCAGCGAGCACAAACCTCCGACCTCCAGCAAGCATAATTCTCCGACCTCCTTGCTTGCCTGTCATCGTCGCAGATCCAACCTCCAGCGAGCACAAACCTCCGTCGCAGATGAGTCCATTGCAAACCTCAACTCCAGCGAACCAGAGAGAGGATCATTCGAGAGAGCTGAACCAAGACAGAGAGAAAGCAAGGAGGATGTTGTAACATCCTGAATCTTATTTGTGTGCCTTAATTATAATTAAGAAATAATTATTTTGAAAAAAAAAACGGATGAATAGTGAAAATAAATAAATTAATATAATATTATATTATAATAATTATAATGGAGAGAGAGTGCAGGAGGAATCTGTCGACCATATTAGTAAAATTATAATATTATATTATAATAATATATTGTATTATATTAAATTAATATGATATTATATTATAATAATTATAGTGGAGGGAAAGTAAGGAATGTGTCGGCCATATTTGTAAAATAATAATAATATTATATTATAATAATATATTATATAATATTATATTATTAGTGGAGAATAATTATATTATATTTTATTATATGATGGGTGGAGAGTGTCGGCTGAAATTTTTTTTATATTATAATAATATATTATATTATATTATATTACATTATATTATTATAAATGAGAGGAGACGGGAGGGGATTATAAATACCCCCTCCTTCCCTTCATCTCTTCACATCACATTGAAGAGTGAAGAGACGAGGAGCAGTTACAGCTGAGTTCTGTTGAGATAATTTAGGTAACGAAAATATCTTCTTTTCAATAAACTTCCTTCATAAAAATTGTTCTATGTATTTTTATCTTTCTAATGGTATTAATTTTATTCTTATCAGAAGAAATTTTTAAAATTAGTATTTAGAAAAGTACTGAATTTCGGCAATATAAATCTATAGTAATGTAGAAAGATTTTAACTAATAACTTTACATAGATTGTATTTTTGATGTGGTTATTTAATTATTTTATAATGAATTGTTATAGAAATAGATTTAACAATTGCTATTTTTGAACTGTTGAATTAGTTAAAATATTTATTAAGTAATTTATTTGAGTTATTGGGAATAATATTAATATTTTCAATGATTTATATTTTTGAAAGAATGTATGATTTATTAAATAGAAATTTCATGTAAGAAGTATAAATGTTAAATTGAGATTTTATATATTTGACTTTAAAATATGATTTAAAGTAATTATTTAGTTATGAAAAATGTAAAATTAAAGTGACAGCAAATACTCAAGATTAGAGTATAAAATTATAATGTTTGGGTAATTAATCCAAAACTTTTAATGTAAATAAATTATATAAATTTTGTCTACATTGTTGTGTAGATTGGTGTGTGTGACCCAAAACTTTGAATTGTACTCTTGGCTCATAAAGTTTTCAAAATTTAGCTTGTAGTTGAGGTAACCGGGGTTAATTTATTTTATATGCACTTTATGGACTGTAAGGTATTTTTGAAACCTTACTTTCTTTTATAATATTTATATGTGCTTTTGAAGATCAGGCATATGTTTGAATATTTACATGTATCAGCGAAGCAGAGTATTTTCCAACGTATATGTATGGCTTTTGATTATGATTGAGATTATTGATATTGAGATGATTATGAATATGTGAATTGTTATTGATGTGGGTTGCTGATAAAAGAAATATACATTATACTGATGGTATAGTATTGTGTTATGGGATATATTGGGTTGTGTGGAAGAGATGCGGTTGATGTGTGCACATCGGCTCTCTCACTCTTGGCCCAGAGATGGAATTGAGTGTTTTGGGCGGACACCTTCCTGTTACGGTATATTGGTGGTGACATGGAAGGGGACAGTGATCTTGATGTGACTAGCTAACCTTTGGCCGGGTATACTAGCACTGAAAGGCTGTACCAGTCCTGAGGAAATAAGGGGGGGCAGGATGGCGAGTGGGGACGGTTTTAGCTATTGAAAATATTTGTATTATTTTATTAATGAAATTTTTTATATGATTATTGATAAACCTGCTTCTCTGACTTACATTCCTTTCTTGTATATTTTATAAATTGATTCTGGTTACGGGGACTTAATGTCTCACCCCGTGGAGTTAATATTTTTCAGGCGAGACCTCTTATCAAAATAGTGGTTCAAGAAAGCAGGCAGAGGCATAAGCGTTAGTAGCCTTGTATGCCACTGGAACTTTTGGAAATTATAATGTTTGTATTATTGCCATAATAGGATCATCATATTATGCCATATTCAAATTTTATTTTGAATATTTATCCTGGTAACTGTTTGTATATGATACATACGCTGGAGTTACCATGTAAGAGTGCGAACTAGTGGGCTGGGTTATAACCCTGATGTTAAATTGTGCCCTTGGTCTTATGTGTGGATTTGTGGGCGATGTTGTGCCCTGGATCCTAATGTGTTAATATGAAAAATGTGATATAAAGTTTTTGAAAAAAAAAAAATTTATGGTTATTTGTTTAATAATTGTTAATTAGGTTAAAAGCCTTGTTTAGTAGAAAAGGGAATGTGACAGATGTCGCGGTTGGCAATTCTAGATTTCTCTTGGTAGCAAACCTCCATCGCACATCTGACCTCCAGCGTTTGTGCTTGCTGGAGGTTGGTCGGTTTGAGCTTGCACATCCATCGTCGTCTTGTCACCGGAGGTCCATCGCAGATCCGTCGCCATCGCGTCGTTGGAGGTCGGTCGTTTTGTGCTTGCTGGTGGATTGATGTTGATGGAGTTGGGGATGGATGAAGATGAACAGATGAAGGAGAGGGTAAAATCAGAAATCCATGTACCCTTTTAGAATTCCATGGGTCATCACATGGAAATCATTTCTAGCCATTTTGATTGAAATGGCTTCTACATGGAATTCATTTCCATGATCATTTCTTTGTACCAAACAAACCTTGTCATGGAATTGAATTCCATTTCCATATCCACCTTGTCAATTCTAGGATACCAAACGAACCGTAAAGCAGTTCGCAGTGCTCCACTTCTATGTCCGGACGTCCTACCTAGCAGGTCCCATAAAGAAATGTACACTATAGTAAGACTTTGAAGATGCCACCTTTTGAAGAAGTTGTGGAAGAAGCTGCAGAAATTTGAGCTTTAATATTGGAAGTTGAAGGATGACTGAGGAGATTTAAAAGGCGAAATGATTTTTTTTGAAAGAATTTAAAAAAGTGAAGTCAAGTCAAAGCCTTCCCATGTGGGTGGTCATGTACATGTGGAATTTAAAACTTGGTTTCACAGAATCCGAGGTAAGTATGTGAGAAAGTTTTGTCTCTACTTGCGTGAAAGTGATTTTGGGAATTGATTCCCAAACAAACCCTAAAACAGTTAGCAGTGCTCAACTTCTATGTCCGAACGTCGTATATACCTAGTAGGTCCCATAATAGTGGAGATTTTTTTTTTGGGGGTCAAACCTATAAATATCACCACATCTGTTCATTTTTGTTAAGATTAACAGTAAACGATATTTTTAAATGTGATTTATAGTCTTTAAGATAAATATGTGAAGGAAATTTTATCTCAATTTAGGTAAACGTAATTATATAACACTATAACAATAAAGACCTAATAGGTAGAAATATGTCAGGCCTTTAATAGAGGTCTAGTTAGAGCCAGGTGAAGCATAACCTTTTTAATTAGGTGTGGTCTTTAAAGAGGTTTACAACTTGTGTAAAGCCTTTCATTTGTAAAAATATAGGTTTTGGAGCCTACTTAAAATGAAAACAAGTTTAAATCTTATTTACAACATTTAATGATTGAAATATGAGGCCTTTTAAAAGACATATATTGTAAGTATGTCTTTAAAAATGTTTCAAATTTAATCAAGACCTCTAAGGCTCAGGCCTAAACCTTAGAAAAAGCCTACATATAGGCCAAGGTTTAATTTTTAGGGCTCTGTTTCAAGCTTATGCATATTTCCATCCTACAGTCAAATCAGAGGGTGAAAAACTCAATTATTAAATGAATAAAATGCCATTGAGTGTACCAACGCATGCTGGCACAGATGGTAGGAGGATCTGTGTCCCTTAACCATCACTCCTGGGATCGATCTCACTGGAGAATGGGAATTGAGCTGGCGTGCTTGGGAGGGTTGCCCACAATATTGGGCCTCTGCAGTACCTGGGAGATTAGTCCCTCGCCTATCGGGCGGGGAGATACTCTGGGCCTCACCCAAAAAAAAAAATGCCATTGAGTGTAGAACAAAAGGTTTCCATAAATACTAAAAAATGCAAAACCAAAAAAGCAACAAAATTTTTTTTTTTTTTTAGTTTTTTAAAAATTAATGAAAAAACAATTCATTAATTTTTACGCTTTATGCATTGCATGGTCTAGAATAACAATGAGCACACAAATTAAGTAGTTGCCAAAGTTCAAATCGCCTATTTTGAACAGCAATTTATCTACAGCATTGGCGCCTTCGTGTTATAATATCTTGATGAGCCTTTAAAAGATGAGTTGCTTGGACCACTCGTGTGGCCTCTCCCTTCTCATGGTGAATAGTATTGAAGCATTGCCTCAATGCTCTTGAAATCATTCTAAACCCTTCAGAATTTTCTGGAAGCTATCATCCTCACATGTCTCGTCACAATCAAAATTCTTAGTCTTTAAACACTCAATGCAATCCTGGGTAAAGCCTAGAAAATAAGCATCTTTCAAACATCCTATTTGCAATCTCTCGTCTGCCTCGTTGATGTAAGCCGGCGATATTGCTTAATTAGGTTCTTTTGCCTCACTGACTGGAACTTAAGAATTCAGTGTGGAAAATTTTATTTTTTTCCAGGCCCAAATAAAATAAAAATAAAAATGACAAATTAGAAACAAAAACCTTGATTCTTTCTTGCAATTAGAGAAGTGTCATTAACGGTGATTGACTTGCAATTGAGATATGGGTAGTCTTTTGAGCCAAAAATAAAAATTGCATTTATAATGGTTGACTTCTAAATTCATGAATGTCATTAGTGAATAAAAATAAAAATAAAAAATTCTCATTGATGATGATTGAGTCTATATTATGAGATATAATGTTTTCTTGCTTGTTAAGAAAAAATATAATACGGGGCAAAAAAAGAAAAAATATAATAAAAAATTATTAAAAACTCTCATTTATATTGATTAGTTTGAAATCAATAATGTCATGAGTAGGAAAAAATAATAAAAAATAAAAAGTGAAAATTAAAAAAAATAGTGCATTAATGGGAAACTCTACTTGTCGCAAAAAAAAAAAAAAACAGAGAGAAAGAGAGAGAGAGAGAGAGAGTAAGGATTAAAAAAGACACATAAGAATTAGAGAGAAAAGAGGCAATTGAGAAATGTAGAGAGACAACGCTCCCACTTATTCATCCTAAATCATCATCCTAAAGTGTTCGCTAATGGGTTAAAGATAGAGGACATTAAAAGGTACATCATCCTTCATCATAAATTTTGTTTTTTATATGAGCTGTTGGACGTGTAATAATTAATCATGTTATATTTTTGGGTTAAGCAGGTTTCATTATTCTCATCTCCCTTGATTCTCTCATGAGTATGCCTCTTTTTTTTTTTTTGATGAATTGAGTATGCCTATTAATTATTCCAATTTGTATCATTATGTTTGCATGATTTGATTTGTATCTGTTTATCATATTCTATGATCTTTCAACATGTTATACCATGTGAAGTTTTTAGAACCTCCTTAGTATTTAGGTTCATTAGTAAGTCATGTGAGATTTTTTGAGTCTTCTCAGGTATATTAACAGGGGTGCTCATTTTTTGAATAATTTGAATGCAATTTTTATATATAAAAAATAAAAAGGTTCCTATTTTTATGAAAAGTAGAAGGGTTTTAAAATTTATTATGCTTGAAACTTCCTTAGGCAAAATGATTCTTCCATGTGAGGTTATAAGACTCTCCTCAGTAAGTTTAATTCAAAAGTCTTTTAAGAAATATTTTTTGAATAAAAATAGAGGTATTTTTAATAAAAAATCAACCAATAAATTTTTTTTAAAAAATGAATTAATTAAATCTTTTCTTTAAAAAAAATAATCAAATGACATGCATGTCTTCCCAAAATTATGTGCGCACTTTGATCTCTCTAAGGATACATAGACTCTAAACTTTTTTCCTTGGTGAAGTTCAACTATATAAATAAATATTTTATCCCTTTTATTTTTCCCTTATTTTTTGTTTTGTAAATAAATGATATTTTTTATTTTTTTGGGTAATTAAAATATTTTTAAAGATCATATTATTTTTAAAAGTTAATTTCGAATAGGGTTTTCATAAATGGGTGATATGGACCTAACACCTTCCTAATGCATAACCAACTATCAATAAATACTTATATACTCATGAAGTTCCACGTCATCCGTACTCTGCTCAATGAAAGTGTTTCAGATGTCCTATATGATGATTTCATATCTCATAGATTTCTCCTAATTATTTCTCTTTTTTATAATAAATATATATTATAATGGTTATGAAAAAAGAAAAATAATTATAAAAAATTTATGAAGTATAAGATCCATAATAAAAGACATATAAAACATTTTCATTAGGTAAAACAAAAACGATATAACATTTATGAAATATGTAAATATTTCTATCCACTATCAGGCCCTATTTGATTTATGCAAACCGCATGGTTTTTAGGTTTCCCCAATTTTTTTTTTCAAAAGTTGAGGGACGACTCCTCTATTTTTCGTTGGAGACCAAAGCTCGGGCCGTGAAATAACAAACCAACCCAATTTTGGCCATTTTCAAGAGAGTTCCTTTTTTGGGGTAGTGTCTTGATCAAGTGATTCATTGTTATTAACTGGTTCTTCCTTCCTCTGTTCTCTTTTTAATTATTCTTCCCTATGCAGTAGTTGCCATCTCGTTTCCATGATTGATCCAATCTTGTATATTAAGTTTTTGGATAAATTTTCAATTAAATTCCCAACAAGATTTGGAAGTTTTATTAGTGTCAAACGTACGTTTAGTTGGGGAAGCGTATCTGTGATGACCATCCTTTGCATCTTAGCTCAAGTTTATAGGCTTTTCTTATCTCCAAATGGCTTAGATTTGGAAGCATGGTTCATGATGTTAACAATCATTAGCATTTGTTTCATAATCTTCTTTCACAATGTGAATTGGTTCTTCATATTTTGATATATCGAGAACCTCAAATATTGCTAGGCTTCTCATGATGTATGCGGAGAAATTGCTTTTATGATCCTGATGAATTGAACTGTTCTTATGTTGGCTTCTTCCAAATGCATATTTCAACAATGGAGCCCCATGGATCCTCAAAGATTACATAAACTGTTTAGTTCTTCTTCTTCTTCTTCTTCTTCTTCTTCTTCTTCTTTTTTCCTTACTTCGTTTCTATCGCTAATTTCTCAAGCTTTATGCCAAGTTCTCCTCTCTCAAGCATTTACCACACCATGCTCTGTTTAAAAGCAACTAAAACAGAGCTTTCTTTTTGGAAGAATAATAACTTAATGTTCAAAATTAAATGAATAATTATATATCCAAAATTACAGATTGAATGTTATCGGAAAAAAAAAAAAGAATTACAGATTGAACATTGAGTTTATTCTGTCGTGCCCAAAGAAATAGTATAGAAGGATATTTTTTATTCAGAAGAACCCATCCAAAATCCGATTTTCTCAATTTACTTTCATTTCCATCCACTCCAAGGTAATGATGGTAATATCTTTCACAAACATTTTAGCAGAGATGGAGAGCATTCTCGAGGCAACAAATACAAGAAGTTCACATGTTTTAAACACCCGACAAAGAACAAAACATGAAGCATGAAAATGAAATCCAAGCTAAAGTTCAAAATGTTTACTTTTTTGGGTGGGGATTACGGAAACTTAATTGGAATATTAAAATTCCTATTGTTGCTATCCATTTTAATTTCTATGATAGAATTGCCTACTTGGAATTGTTTTCTTGATATTTTTAGAAAGGGTCTGTTTTTATCTGGAGACATCTGTGTAGACAAATAAGCTAGTAAATCATGTTGGCTCTCATAGTTAAGCCCTCTGTTGCTTCAACGTATCCATATAGCATAAGCTTATGTTTTCATTTCATATTCTGTACATATATGACATTCGTACGGATTTTCCTCCTTTTATTGTTCTGAATACTCATTGAAATTGATATAAATATAATGGAACTAAATATGTCAAAAAAAAATTGTAACAACTTTCAATTGTATAATCCATATTTGTTTCTGTTCTTAATATAACATTTATTTACCTAGTTTAATTATATTAAGGAAATCAGTTAAGTTAATGATTTCCTTTGTCGTTAGGAGCAAATCAATCAACTCTTGAATGATTAAGAGTATCCTAAGCATTTATTTATCTCAACTTCTATTTGTTACTAAATTCAAGAATAGCAGTGAGAGCTAAAAAAGAATGAATTATTGTTAATATATGCTTCCTAAGAGTTAAAACTCTGTCTTCACTACCTTCTTAAATTTATGACTTTTTCATACCAGAAAACAAATTATTTTCTCACATCATCTAGCAACCAGATAGAGATTTAAATGTTCAGTCACTTCCAAAAATAATATTAATTGAAGTTACTCAATGAATCATTTATAACATTTAATACGGAACAATATCATGTCAAAATTAAAATGAAGCTACTTTAAATTAAGAAGATAGTCTCTAAACAAATACAACCAATCGAGTTGCGCAAAATAATGGAAAAGAAAAATAATGGGATTAGAATATAAAATCTCATCTCAAAGGTTATAGATCGAATCGAGAAATGAATTTATAAAAATATTCATGAAATACAAAGAACTCCCTGTCAAGATTGAGGCCTAGGTTCAGTCTTGGTTCCTTGGAAGAAGATGAATCTACCCGGACATAGAGAGATCAATGCTGAGAAATACTTGCTGCCAAACTCAGGTCTTTTGGATTTTAACATGGATGCCATGGGTCACATAGGCTATAACAACAATGAGCACAAACATGAAGGCACTTTCTCAATGAGATCAATTACACATATGGGTATTAATATTTTTTTCCAATGCCACACTGTTTAAAGTCATTAACCATGCAGAAAAATATATTAGTAGTACAAAACTAAAAAATTCTCTTTGGGTGAAATCATAAATCGATTTTTTTTCCTGAAGATAACACTAGTACAAAATAAATCTTTTAGATCGCCCTTTTTAAACCGTTTGTAGAGGAAACGGTCTAAAAAATACGACAAGTGGCATTTTTGTAAATATCAGGAAATTATTTAAACCGTATCCCTTATATGCGGGTTAAAAAAGTATTTTTAGACCGCACATAAGTGCATACGGCCTAAAATGTTAAAACTTTTTAGACCGCACATAAATATATACGGTCTAAGAAAACATTTTAGACCAATATATATATATTAGTCTAAATTCTTTTCCTATCTTTCTCTTCTCATTCATTTCAAAATAAACCATTTTCCTTCTTCCTATTCCTCTCCCGCTTTTGTCTTCATCCATTCATCTCTGTTCTTAGCTTCCTGCCCATTCGAACTCACTTTTTGCCATTCAGTGGAACGCACTCAAACCAAGCAAGCCGCAAGTCTTCAGCACCCATATCGTCATTCATCTCTCATTCTGGAATCCCACTGCCGCAAGCTGTTGCTTTCGCCAAGCAAAATCCAGATCCCCCAGAAATTCCCTTTCCCTTTCTTCCATGACTCGCCTATGAATCCCAGTAGCCCTGTAGAAAAATCCCAGTGCCCATCTCAAAAAATCCCATTTCCCCGTCTCGAAAAATCCCATTTTCTTCTGTGAATAAGGTAGCTAGCTTGTTCATTCTTCCGATGCGCCTCCAGCATTCACTTCTTCTGTCATTCTGGAGGTATCCCACCGAAAAATCCCAGCATTCACTAGTTTTTGCCAGCAGCAGCAATCTTTTGCTTTCACCGAGAAAAACCCAAAGGCCCCAGAAATTCCCGTCGCCCATTCTTCATTCGATCTGCTGTGAATCCTAGTGCTTGTTTCTAAAAATCCTAGTGCTCGTCCAGAGAAATCCTAGGTTTCTTAGCTTGCTAATAATTAAATTAAAGCTTACCATTGTGCTTGTATACCATTAAAAAGAGTTTCACATGTTTCATTTTCTTGATGCACATCATCACTTTTTGAGGCAAAGGATGAATTTTGTAAGAAATTCACAACTTTTTTATTCTTCTTATTCCTTGCTGCTACTGTTTCTGCTAAATATGACTGTTAATCACTCTCTCTCTCTTTTTCTATGTGTGTGATTAAGGAATGATAGGTAGATTTTATAATTATTGTGTACCTTGGGCTTGAATCGTCTGCCCATGCTTTATGCTCCTGTACATCTGTTAAAAAAAGAAACAAAAAGGTCAAACCATACACTAAATTGGAAATTAAAAGAATTTATTTCTGAAAGGAATATGGTTAATTTTATCATTTTTTTAACCCAAAAAATGAATAGAGTAATAGTGTATTGGCACTAGTCACAGTGACAAGAGAACCTAAAGGTGGCTTTTGAACTAAGAAATGGTAAAGCCCTTTACATTCATCAGTAGTTTCATCCCTCCATCACAAAGGAATTGACTCTTATTACCATTTGGCTTTTTTTTTTTTATTGATTATCACCATTTGGCTTTACACAAGCATCTCAATTCATATAAAAAAAATTTCTTAAGTGCCACAAGAATCAGTTGTGGCAATGAGTTTCCATTAATATGGTTTGATGTTTTACTATATTCATGAATGGAAATATTCCATTTAATAATTTAAGTTCTAGAAAAGGAGACAAAGAACCTCATCTAAGTGATTAACATGATTTGATAGATTGTAGGGCTTCAACATGGATGCAAATATCAATGAGGTTTCATTTGTGTTACTTTTTCATCTAAGTACTAAACAATATGCAAGGTTGCAAGCAACGATTAATGGCTATCCATATTTGTTTCCTTTCAGATTCCTCACTCCTATTTTTTTCTTATCTTTCATGAAAGATAGGCTTTTTTTTTATTTGTAGGGCTTGAATAATAATGTGGGATTTCCCTCCTTTAGTTTCTTTTCTCTATGATCTTCTTCTAGTTCTTTTTTACCCAGCTACTATTATGTTGTGTGAGCTTATGTAATCTACTACTTTCCCCCCTTACCCAATTCCGTCTTGAATACACTTGTAGGAGGTCAAAAATGGATCGTAGTTGGATAGATGCTAAACAAATGAGTGATGAATATGATAATGGGGTGAAAGATTTTTTTGAACTTTGCTAGAAGAAATGTTGATGATAATAGTGGGAGGTTTTATTGTCCTTGTATAGAATGTTTGAATGAAAGGCGACTAAGTGTTGAGGACATATACACGCACTTAATTTGTGAGGGGTTTCGTAAGAGTTATAGAGTATGGATATGACATGGTGAGAAAATGGAAAGGTCAAGTACATCTCAACAAAAGGAAGAAGCTTTTGAAGATAATGACGAAGATATGGATGATCGGGTAAAGGACATAATTCGTGATGTTGGGGAAGAGGCCTTTGAGCAATTACATGATAATATGCGAACTGATGCAGAGAAGCCTCTATACCCAGCATGCGAAAAGTACCAACTATTAAATTCAGTGTTGAAATTGGTGAGCTTGAAAACACGACATGGGTGGAGTGACAAAAATTTTACAGAAATTCTTGAGTTGTTTAAGGACATGCTTCCGAAAGAAAAGTGTCTTGTAAAAATAATTATTTACCATTTGAGATAGTCAGAAGTGTTTTATAATGGTTTATGATGATGGTTCAATTATACATATTAAAAAAAGTGTCTTGTAAATCTTAAACGGCCAAAGCCCATTTTCCAGGATAGACTCCTATTGATCACTAGCTCTTTCTCTATGAATTAGTATTATCTCTTTTTCGGAAAAACTAAAAGCACAACATTATAATAAGTAAATATAAATCACACAATAGTGAAATCTTAACTATAAACCAGAATGTCTTGACGTGCCTTCTATTGCGTTGTTTGACTATATCAATACATGAAGTGCAAATCTTTTAATCATAAAAACAAAAAAAATCAAGCATGAAAATGAAATCCAGGCTAAAATCCAAAAGGTTTATTCTTAGCAGAAATCATTTCCCAATATTGGTTTTGCCTCGCTAGAATTTGTTGGCGAGCTTTCAAGAGATGAGTATGCTTTGCCATAACATTTGCATGCTCATGCAATGCAGCATCCAAGCCTTCTGAGCCAATGCAACCACCCGTGCTGCCTCTACCTCTCCATTGCGAGTAGCCTCAAGCATCGCCTCGTTGCTCTTGAGATCATTCTCCAAACCCTTTAGAATCTCTTGAATGCCATCAACCTCAGATATATCACCACAATTAAAAGCCTTAGTCCTAATAGATTCAAGCCAATGTTTGTCAAAACCAAGAAGACAAGCATCCTTTAATTTCTCTTCCAATAATCTCTTGTCTGCCTCAGTGATTGTGAATGGTGTCCTAGTCGTTAGAATGTTGAGTATATCAATCAATACCCTATAGGATATGCACATCATTTGCTTGCTTCGATCATTAATAGACAGACACAGTTGTGGGTGAGTGTTGAGTGCCTCTTCCAATAAACTAGTCTCAGAACCCTCTAATTTCATCATCTCAACTATCTTTTGCACCACACCAGCATTCAAAGCCTGATTGAAATCTGACTTTATTGTCACATCATGATGTTCAATTTGGCCTAATAAACCATCACATTATTAGTGGATGAGCATAATGAAATCAAATATAAAAAATGAAAAATACTCAAAGAATATTGAAAAATGCTCAAAGCAACATGATCAATAGTAGAGGGAATAGGTAAATAACCTCTAGAACATGATGACGACTCTTGTTCCGTTTGCTTAAGGTTACTTGCATCAACACTCAAATGCTCACTTGAATTTGCCATGGATTCATCTTCACCTACATTTGTTTCCTTGATGCCCTCGTCATTAACATGAGACTTATCAGAAACTTGAACATCATGATCTGCAACATCATGAGTTTGCTGCTTAATTAGTGGTTCCAACACCATTTTTATTTATTTCTTCCTAAACTAAAGAATCAATTTTCATTAGGATGAAAACAAAATAAAAATTAATTGAAAAGAAGAGCACTAGGAAACTCACCATCAACAGGCTTGCCGAGTGTAGCTTGAGGAGTTTGGTCAAGACCAGTTGAAGCTTTTGACGATAAGAGACTCAGTGGTAAGATTGCCTCAGAAGTTTGCTCACTCAAAAGAGGTGTTGTACATGACACAATCAGGTCTCCTATGAAGACATAATACAGTTATCAAATGATATAAGAAAGAAAGATTTCTTTCATAGAAAGCAGCAACTTGTACATAAATCTATGAATATTGGGGATCTCAGACTTCTCTTTCAACAAAGAGATCTTTCCTTTTATGTCACTTCTGTGACGACGGGTAGTTATTAAGCCACCTGTGTAGCCAAAATAAGTAAGCAATAAATTACTCATAAAACAAGACATACATGTTACCTTCTGATTCCTCTTCCTCATAAGATTGTATATCATGTCTTGTCATTTCTTCTTGTGACTTTGGTTCCATCATGTTTGTTTCTATTTTCACTTCTTTGTCAACCAACTCACCCTATGTGAAGATAATTAAATATGAAATTGGGCCTTGAAAAAATAAATGCTTTTCATATTACTTTTCTTAGTTCTGATTAAATTAGTTTTTTTTTTATAAGAATTAGATGGTAACTGTTTCAATTTTCATTTGAAATTGGGCCTTGAAGAAGAATAGTTGAATATCACTTTTCTCACTTTTCTTTAGTATTTATTTTTTTAGTCTCCATCTCATATTGTACCTTTGTAAAGTTCTGCGTGCCACTTGTGGATTGTTGTGCATCAATTATTCTTCTTTCATTTCTCGCTACTTTGCCCACCAACTCATCCTATGTGAAAGAACACATTAAATAAAAGGCAAAAATTTGGACCATCTAGCGTGAATAAAGAATAATAATCTCACCTTTGAATATGACTTCTGTGAATCTATTCTGTTTGTAACACTTGGGTTCACTTCAATATCATTCTGCCAAAAAAGGGGGAAAAATCAAAGAAATATAGAGAATGAATTTCTATTTATTAAGCTTCCTTTCACTGCTTTGTTAGAAAGCAATGATGTTCTACACTAGTCCCCCCCCCACCCCCCAAAAAAAAATATTTTGACCATTATCTATTCCTACTAAGGAATTACTAATAGGTCCTATTTGCATATCAATATGTAGTATCTACATGTAATAATTAAAAATAAATATTTCTGCTTTACCCATTTGTTTAAGGTTCTGTATAAAAGGAAAAAAAAAAAAAAGGAAAGTTTACCTTTGCAGTAATTTTCTTGATCAAGACCTCAATAGATATAAAATAAATAAAGATGGGCAAAAAAAAAGATATAAAATAAATAAAGAGATAAGGTAAGATGTACTGATCCTTTGACATTTAAATCAAATGATAACTCTGTTATCTCTGGCTTCTCAAAAATAATATCCTCTTCAACAATTTCCTTTGCATCTTCCTTAGAACCCTAAACAAAATTCGACGCCACATTAAAAATTAAAATGTACATGTCTCTCGATATTTGCAGTTTTATTCGTTTTCAAATATCACATCAAATTCAAATTTTTATGCCAGCATTTACGGTAGAAGAAATCATGGTTTTCTTCAAGATCACTTCAAAACAGAGACAGAAAATGAATGTCCTTTACAAGAGAATGGCATCACATAATTAAACCTTCTTGATATAATCATGTTTGTGACAAATAAAAACAATAAAATGCCATTCACAAAAATATAATATATATAAATATATATAAGGCAGAGAAAATGAGATATACTGATCTTGCGAAGTTGGAGGAACCAGTTTTGGATTGTTGTATTTCCAAGGTTCGTCTCCCATTTGATTGGAAAGAAAGCTTCTGATCTGTGCCTTCCCAAACTTCAGAATCTTGATTTTTAGAGCCATTCGGAGTAGTTGTAGTCTCTGCAAGTAGGATTTTTAATGATATTTAATCTCACATGATAATTTTCAATTTGAATTAATGACTAACTTTTCTGAATGCATCCAATAGAAAGAAAATTTGGGACAATCATGCACTATGGAAGATTTTTCCAGTTTTTGATATTAAGATTCATAGAATTAACATACTTTTCATGTGTGTGCGCAAATATATTCAAATAATTATTACTTGAATGAAGTATCACTATATATAAGCAAAAACAACTACCATCGATGGAGGTTTCAAACTTTTCCCCTGAGAAAGAGCTGCTAGCCTTCATGCCACTTCGAGGATGTCGAGATGTTATCAAGCCACCTGTGAAGCCAAAATAAGTAACCAATATTTTCTATGAAACTAAGGCATCAATATTAATTGGTTACCTTGCTCTTCCTCTTCCTCTTCGTCTTCAAAACTATTGGCACTTGCCTGAGTGTTGTCTCTTGCAGGAAGAACAATGAGGTTGGGACTTGTATGAATTGGCACCTTCTATTACGAACCAATTATATTTTCAGTAAGACATATATTCAAGTCTTTCTATGATATCAAACATTGGAAGTTCAATCTTCAGTGAATTATTAACATCTTCTGAATCATGAGTTTTTGTGCATGTCTCATTTCATGTACTGATTTCATATCAAGTATGATAGTTCCCTGTTGCACTTCATAGCTGATCAAGTCATCCTGTGTGTATGTGTAGGGTTAAGGTACATTTATGTTCTAGAAGTTTTGTGAAGAAGTAATTTTGTCCTAGAAGTTTTTTGTGCTCAATATTGACCGTAGTTTTAAAATATGTCACCCTCCTCTAACAGTTGACTAACGTTGACCGTTTAAATGAGAAATACTGATTAAATAATGCAAAGTTGGCATGCTACATGGCATTGATGTGACAAATGTGAAGGGCAAAAACGAAAATAACAAAACACCATCAACCAATGAATCAAAAATCCTCTCCCTCTCGGCTTTCAATTCCCGCAAGCCTTCTTCTCCCATATCCCCTTCTGAAATTACAAACTAATCAACAACCTCAAGAGAAACTAATCAACAACATCCCAAAAATTATTTTTAAAAAAAAAAGAACAACCACCATCAACCAATGAATCAAAAATTAATCAATAAGAAAAATCCAAAAACAAAACTTTTGATCTTAAAAATCATAGAACATATTTGAACACAATCAAAATTCACAAATATCAACTAACCCTTTTCTTTTCCAATTCATTTCAACTATGGATCCAGCGGCGGGGTGGGAAGTGAAGAAGGGGATGGAAGATCAGAGACATGTAATGGAGTAGCTCTTGGAGGTCTCTGAGTTACTTCTTTTTCTCCATCCATTGCAAAACTTTTCAGATGAGGAACAAAGAAGATAGCGGAGGTCACATGCGTTTTCGAGTCCCAAATGAAGAGCTTCAAGGATGCGCTCGAAGATGCCGCGGCGCGATGTCACCGACAGCGATGGAGGTTCAAAGACGGGGAAGACGCTGGTGGAAGGGGCAAATCTGGGTCCGCTACTAATGATTCTTGACAGAGGAGATCTGGGTTGTGGAGGTAGATTTGGTTATGCCGTTTAGACTAGGAGAAGAACGTCAATTTGAAGAGGCTGACAGTGGTCGTACTCCATTCAAACATGTCGACATTGGATGTGCCCAGATCGCCAGTGAGAAGGGGGAAGAGGAAGAAGGAAATATCTGGTTTAGGCACAAAAAGGAAGAGGCGTAGCAGAGAGGAGAAAGATGAAAAGAGAGTGACGCTGGCGATGGTGGAGAGGATGATATAGCCGGTGTCGGAGAAGGAGCTGGGTTCATGGAAGGGGACCAAGGTCATGGTGCAGGAAACAGAAGTCAAGATATTTGGGTATTTCAACATGGTGAGGCTAACGTGGCGATGCGTTGGATAATTGAGTGCCAATTAAAAATGTCACATGGGATACTAAATCAAATTTAACATTTTTTAACATCAGGAACATATTGTTACATTTTTAAACTTCTGAAATAATATTGAGTTATAAAAAATTTTTAAGGTAAAATTTGAAGCTGGGTAGCTGTAGTTTCTGAAAGTATAATTTTTATTGTTATATAACTCAGAGAGATATACATACATACATTAATTAAAAGTCACATAATAATTTCCATTTTTTTCATAATTACTTCGCTAGATGCATACCATAAAAAGAAAAGTTGGGACAATCTTCTATAGTCACACCCCAATCATCTTCCAATGTTTGAAAATCAATTCCATGGCAGACACTAATGAGGTTCGGAAGTTCTTCAAGTGTCAGCCATGTAAGTCGTGGAAGCACATCCTTCATGGCCATCACTTTCATCTCACCTGGTCTGATTAGTACATGCTCAAGTTCATGGGCTTTTCTTATGTCTAAATCCGTAAGTTTTGGAAGGATATCAGAAAGTGTGATAGAGAACAGGTATTTCAATTTGTCACAATGTTTGACAGAGACTTTATCTAGTTTGGGAAAGCATGGTTCATTTCACAAATGATCATCAACATTTGTTTCATAATCTTCTTCAACAAAGTGAACTAATTCTTCACATTCTGATATATTTAGCTCCCCCAGCATTGGTAGGCTTCTCACCATAGATGCGGAGAAGAAAACTTTGAGCTTTTTGCATGATTTAATGTTTAGCTTCTGAAGACTATGGAAGCACATGATACATTTAGGACCCATACATAGATTCACCAACTCGCCTAAATTTGTGAACTCCAACTCTTGTAATCTTGGTGTCAATGGTTCAAATCCATCCCCATTTTTCCCCATGTCCACTTGTGTCAAATCAAAAATTTCTTCTACTCTAGAACCATCAACTTCAAGTTTTTCCAAAGTTTGCAATCGCATCTCAATTACCTGTGAACTCCATGAAAGTGAAAGTTACATTAAATTCAAATTAAAAATCTTTTTTCAAGAAAAAAAAAATTGAAATGGTTAGTGCAATAAGAACAAAATTATAGTAGAATTTAGGAAGAATGAAAATATGAAATAAAAATTACAGAAATATATAATTGCATTTTACAAAAAAAAAATAACATAAATGCCCATCTAGTTTACAACATTAAGCCCTTCTTTAAGAGAACATCCTTAAATCTATGAATGGAGTGAGAAATATTATTAAAACATGTTATCAATTGGGAGAATAAACTAAAACTAGTAGATGAAGTTGAATAGAGTCATACCTTTGTTTCTTGTTACAAAACCAAAAATTCATTACAAGGTCTCATTGGAAACATTGGAAACCTTCCCAAAGCAATAGACCCTAGAGCTAACGCTCTCAAATAATAGTTTGGGGGACTCATGGATACAAGTTGGGGCACATCCCTAATTGAAAGGTTACTTAGAGTAGGGAAATCGATTTGAGTTTGGTTAATCTGATTCTCATGAATTAAAATATCTTCAAATTGGCAACTTCGAAACAAATATTTTAACATAGGAGCGTTATGGATGCTCAAAGATTCCAAATATAAAGGGGATCTAAAAGCATATGCTGGGAAGAAATATTCCAATGCATCACAGTCTGAAACTTGTAACCCTTTCAACTTTGGAAAGATGGAATTGTAGTTCATGTGAGTCCCAGCATCTCTCTCATATGCTACAATGCACTTCATTCGAGGACATTTTTTTATTGTCAAATCTTCTAACAGAATTGTTGATACAATGGACAGAGTTGACACTGATATTAAGCTCTCACAATTTGCAAGTTTTATTTTCCTAATATTTTTCAGTGATTGACTCAGAAGGTTTTGAGCTGCATAAAATAGAGGATGAGCTCCATTTGTTGATGCATGTACTTCCTACAAGCCAATAAATCATTGAAATATCATTAGGGAATAATACATAAGAGATTTTCGTTAAAATAATTTACAATACTAGATACATTAATTTCAAATAAAATTTACTACTAGTTTAATTTCCAGTTATAAATTTGTGCTAGTCATCCTAGTCATATTAAAATTGAATCAAAATATATGTGTAAATCATCATATGCACCTTCACTGTATAAGCATCAATCCAACAAAATTAAGTAGTGTATTTTGATAGCGGACCTTATTACCGAAAAAACATTTAGTAGACTCCTTAGTGTAATTTGTTTAAAGTTTTTTTTCCATGAAAAAAACAAACCTAAGCACTTGCATTATCATGCCCCATTCTAATAGTTGGCCGACCAACAATTAATCTAAAAGCTTAACCTATCGGTTGATTTGAAAAAAAAAAAAAAAAACATAGCATGTATTCATTTTGATCAAATACTCCCATTCTAATTAACAATATTGTTGACTATAGAAAGTTAAAGAGCGTACCTGTTTAGTGAAAGATTTAATGCCGCAATTAAAATTTGAACATTCAGAGGCGATGACAGCAACAGTTTATAATTCTTGGCACAAATGTTGTTCATCTTTGGTGCATCTTCCACGTAGAGGTTCTCCAAAGCACGAAGATCAAAATGAAGCTCATCAATTTGATTCTGACTGAACGAGTGTTCCTCCTCTCGATAGTTCCCAACAACATATTTTAGTTCAGCAACTTTCTCAATAGTCAAAGACTTCAAATTTTCAAGACCAACAGATATTGTTGATACAAATAGTAATTCCAACTCCTTGCAATCCTCAATTTTCAGATTCTCTAATCTTGGAAAAATGGAACAATACTTATCAGCTTGAGCAACTCCATCGTTTGCTGTTATACACTTCAGTTTATGACACTCATAGATTGTCAAATTTTCCAAAGCCATTGTCGAAGATGCAATAGATAGAGTTGATAGTGATATTAAGTTCCAACATTCCACAAGCACTATTTCCCTAACAGTCTTCAATGATTGCACCAAAAGAATTTGAGCTACATGGAAAAGAGGATATCTATCTGTTGATGAATCCAATTCCTACAAACAAAAATCATTCGTTTCATCTATCACCTAGAAATTAAATCCTTCTCATTCCAAGACAAACAATATGTGACATTTTAATATACAATAATACATAATCAAAATAGTTTTGACATAATAACAGTCATCAAAGAAATCAATCTAATTATACCAAAATGAACAATCAGTAAAATTTGATTATGCAATAATATATACTTGTATATATAGCCAATAATATCAAAGCAAAACAATAAACCAAAATATTATATCTTTTTGAGATTTTTCCAAATATTTTTTAGAAAATCTAAGTGAGCCCTGGATGAGTTCTACTGCCCCCATTCCATTTCATTCTTTGTTAATACAAATTAAATTAAAGCGATTAAAAGGAAATATATCTTTTTAATTTCAAACGTTTATTGCCTATGTGGTATTTAAATTAAACAGTGCAACATCATAATAAACATTGGAAACCATAAAAGTTCATGTGAATTTATGGATGGTTGAGTCATAAGGGTTTGGGTGAGCAAAAAAAAAAAAAGGGCTCCATTTATGGATGCACATGGTTGCTACGAGCAAATAAATTATTGAAATCTCATTATGAAATAATTCATAACAGGTTCTAATTGAAGTTATATACATTGCTATCTACATGAATTTGAAATTAAAAATTAATATAATTTCCATTTTAATAATTGTGCTGGTTATCTTTGTCATATTATGTAATTAAATAAAAATTTACTCTAAGCCATCATAACTATGCATCTTTACATAATAGTATCGATATAGATCAATTTAACAAAAAGCAGAGCATTTTGACATTTGACATTATTTCAAAACTAAATTTACAGGAAACACCCAATGTCATGTGTTCGTAGTCTGTAGTTAAAAAAGAACTAACATAACTCATGAATTGTTGTGCCCGTTCTATTATGTACTTTGTCAACAAACAATTGATCACGAATATTAATAAATCAGTTAACAAAAAAAGCTAAACATATAAAGAAATTGATACATAATTTCATTATAATCAAATATGATGCCACATATAATTACCATTATCAAAACAAAAGCAAAGCGTATCTGCACAAAGTTAAAAAGAGCGTACCTCAATAGTTCTCCAACCCACCAAGTTATGATCAGTGAAAGATTTATCTTGGCAATTCCTTATATCAACCTTTTTAAGAGATGACAACACCATTTTAAAATTCTTGGTGCAAATGCCGTTGATATTTGGTGCATCTTCGATGTAGAAGGTCTCCAAATCAAGTAGCTCAAAATGAAGCTCTTCATTTTGATTCTGATTACATGAATTTTTCTCCTCCTGGTAGTTCCCAAAAACATATTTTAGTTCAGGAACTTTCTCAATTGTCAAAGATTTCAATTTTTGAAGACTGCCAGATATTGTTGATACGAATAAAAATTCCAAATTCTTGCAAAGCTCAATTTTCAGAGTCTCTAATCTTGGGAAAATGGAGCAACACTTCTTAGCAACTTGAGCATCTCCTTCATTTGTTGCTATGCACTTCAGTTTATGACATTCACGGATTATCAAATTTTCCAAAGACATCGATGAGGCCGCAACTGATAGAGTTGACAATGATATTAAGCTGTAACATAAGACAAGTTTTATTTCCCTAATAGTCTTCAATGATTGCACCAAAAGGCTTTGAGCTGCATGGAAAGGAGGAACTCCATCTGTAGATGCATCCAACTCCTACAAACAAAAATCAAAATAATTATATCTTTTCATGTTTTCGCCAAATATTTTTGAGAAAAAAGAATTGAACCCTTTGATGAGTTCTATTACCCCATTCCATTTAATTCTTTCTTATTATGATTAAAAGACAGCATATTTTTTTCAATTTCAAATGTTTATTACCTTTGTGGTATTTAAATTCAACAGTCTATCAACATAATAAACAATAGAAACCATAAAACCCTTGCAATTTAGTACACATGTTTTAATTAATATTAATTTGATCCAGATATGCTTGAACAAAGGAGCCGTACAGGCCCTCAAAGATTCCAAACGTGCAGGGAATCTATCAGTATATGCTAGGAAACAAAATTCCAATGCATCACACTTTGGAAATTCTAAGTACTCTTTTACCTTTGAAAGGAAGGAATTAAAGTTCATGCGAGTTTATGATCGGGCCAATAAATCGAGGGCTCAATTTATGGATGCATATAATTGCGATGATCGGGCCAATCAATTATTAAAATATATTCCCTGGCAAAAAACAATTTTTAAAATATATATATATTTTTGCAATAATTCATAGAGGTTTAATTCAAGTGATACACAGTACTAGCTACAAGAATTTGAATAACATTTATTTTAATTTCCATTTAAATAATTGTGCTAGTTATCTTAGCTGGTCATATTATGATTAAATAAAAAATTTACTTTTTACCATAGTAAAGATCAAAGTATCAATATAGATCAATAGAACAAAATGTATAATATTTTGATGGCTGACGTTATTTTAATAATAAATTTACTGGAACTCGCAGTGCCATATGTTCAGTCTTTAGCTTGAGAAAAACTAACTTAATTGTAGAGTTGGAAAAACACGCTGGCTGGCCCTTAACAGGTTCGAGCTAAAAAGCTTGCTTTCCCTAAAATGTTCTAATTTTCAAAACCGGCCTTTAAAGTCATGTGTAATATCCAGGTTTTTAATAACTGGATATCAAGGCAAAATGAGTAGCTGCAAATTTATTCAAGAGTTCAGAAGATAAAAAAAAAGATGAAAAATTCCATTTGCCAAATGTAAAAAAAAAAAAGGGTAAAATGATCATTTCCAAGAGTAAAGGAATTAAAGTATCATTTTGTGAAATTAAGGGACCAAAGTGCCAATTTGAAATTCGGAACTAAAGTGGAATTTTGAAATTTTGGGATCAAAATGTCATTTTTGAAATTCAAAGGCATTTTGGTAAATTGAGAAAAGTCAAAGGGTATTTTGATCAAAGTTTGACTAAAATATCAGAAAATTTCATAGCAGATTAAAAGATAGAGAAAAATTCACTTATCAATAATTGAAGCTTAGTTTATGTCATAATGACATGAATAAGCTTTACAAAAATTTTAAGTGTTATTTAATATTTAGATATTTAATAAAATATAATTATTTAAAACATCCAGATGCCTTAGATATCTAATTTCAAAGTATGGGAAAATAGCTTAGAAATTTTAGTATTTTATAAAGATTCTAAGAGAAAATCAACAATAGTTTGTCAAAACGAAAGGAAAATGTCCAGAAAAACCCTGAATTTGAGTTTTATTTCAAACATTAATTAAAGACATTTTTGAAAGTAGAATGAGGAAAGAAAAATCATGGAAGTATTATATAAATTTTGAGAAAACCAGTCAAGTGATCAAGGGTTTACCAAAAAGCAATTACTGTGCCATAAAGTAAATTTAGGGGACTTAAAGTTTTGTAAAATAAGTTGTGGTATCCATATTGTGCCACTGTTGATAGTCTTATTCAAGAGTAAAAAAAGAGACAAAATATCATAGACAAGAGGTAGAATATATCAATTTAAAGATGTTTTATTAGTGAAAATGGACCCTACCTTCATTAAACCATGCTTGCAAATTTTATTAAGTCATTTTGAGTTTCATTTCTGCGTCAAAACACGACCAAACAGCAAGGAGTAGAGAGGGAGGAGTGGCGCACAAGAGCAGAGCCAAGAAGAGAAGAAAATCCCTCAAAAATCCAAAGTAAAGATTGATACATGCATGAAATGTTTTCTATTTCATGATTCTAGGCCCCTCCCCTTAGTTCTATGGATTGATTTGTTTAGATTTGTGGTGTATTTTGCTACTATAAAAGTTAGGTTTTTTAAAGAGAAAATGATAAAGAGTGGGATTTAGAAGTAGCAGATGCTAAAAATCAACTCTATGCATGATTTAAAACATATTGGTAATTTAATTGAGTTGATTTGAGTTTGTAGGGAATTTTTGGCATGACGTTACTATTCATAAGCTGCTGGCTGACAGTGTTCATGCAGGGGAAGGAATGATTTTGGAATGTTTAATGATGGGAAATGAGCTAGGAATGTGATTACATATGTGTATAAAGGTAGAAGTTGAAAAATCCAATTATTGGAATTTTTTTTCCATAATTTCGCCCTGCTGCAGAACATAAGGAAGGAGTGTGATTTTAATGATTTTGATGCTTCCAATGGATTTAGAAGGCAAAATTGTGTATGGTATAAGTGAGGAAATAATTTTTGAAGCATTGGAATCAATTTGGCAAAATTAAGTGTTTTAGAACCCTTAAAATTTAAGAGAGGTTTTAAGTGTTTTAATGCATTGGGTATTGCATTTTTTTAATGTCAAATGTATCATGATATGGGTAAGGGTTTAAGTTGCAAGAGGGAAGTTTCCAAAGAGTAAGAAGCAAGTCACCAAGTCAAAAGGAAAGCTAAGAATTTAATATAGCAAAGTTACTAACCTTTACATTAATATTGTCATTGATTGTTATTTATTTATTATACTATTTTTCATGCTATTTATGTGCTATGTGAACTTGTGAAATTGTGTTTATGACATGTCATGGCTATATGCAAAGTCTTTTCAAAGTGCATCATAATATGTTCATGCATAGCTAGATAAGAAATAAATAATGATCATGCATGTTAATGTATGTGTTAATGACTCTTGCTATTGAGATTCCAAGAATCTCATTCTCCCCCAAAAATTTAACCTTCTAGATCCAAATTCAAACAAAGGAAAAGCAAGGAAGAAAGAGATTTAAGGTGGGAGACTTAACCTCAAATTGAATGAAATGTATGATTGTGATGTAAAGCTTGTAATTATTGATTTTGTTAAATTATAAGATCATGTATGAGGGATTCCTACTATGCCATGCCTAAGGGTTCGTTTGGATCAAAAAATCGATGGGAATGGAAAAGAATGGAAGAGAATGGAAAGAAAGAGAAAGGAAAATTTTTTGATATGGTATGTTTGGTATGCACTGGAATAGAAAATGATTTGATAAGAAAATTTATATTTGATTAAGTTAAAACGGTGGTAAAGTAGGTAGAAAATTGTGTCAAATGACTATTTTACCCTTAATAACAAAATATGCAAAATAAAATTTGAAAATATATGTATTTATTAAAGAGAACCAAAAAAATGAACCCTAACCAGAAGTCATCCACAACGTGCTCATAGTCAAAGGCAGTATATATAATTTTATATCTTTGACTATGAGCACACGATGGGTAACTTGTAGTTACGTGAGTTTTTGCTCCTAGGTCGCCAATTTAATCATCCCAGGTCATGACTTGGAATGTTCATGTCTAGGTCGTGACTTAGAGTGTCTAAGGCTGCGACTTGAAGTGTCCCAGGTTGCGACTTTGAGTGTTCCAAATGCTGGTTTGAAATGTTCAATCAAGGCATTAAGCATATTCCAAAAATAATTAAACAAACAACCATGGTTATAAACGAGTTTTTTTTTTCCTCAAAAACTTAATATCACATATTCCAGATTAACACATTAGGATCCAGGACACAACATCGCCCACAAATCCACATATGAGATCAAGGGCACAACTAACATGAGTGTTAAAACCCAACCCACTAGTCTTCATTTTTCAACACTGTCTCATGCATAAGACTAAGGGCACAATTAACACAAGGGTTATAACCCAGCCCACTAGTCCATACTTTTTCACATTGTTACTTCAACACAGAGATAATATACAAACAGTTACCAAAATAAAATTAGAATATGTCACAATATGATAATCCTATTATGGCAATATACAAACTTTAAAATTCCCAAAAGTTTCAGAGGCATTCAAGACTACTAACACTTATGCCTCTGCCTGCTTTCCTGAACCACTATTCTGATAAGAGGTCTCGTCTGAAAAATATTAACACCACGGGGTGAAACATCAAGTCCCAGTAACCAAAATCAATTTATAAAATATGCAAGAAAGGAATGTAAGTCAGAGAAGCAGGTTTATCAGCAATCATATTAAAATTTCATTAATAAATAATACAAATATTTTCAATAGTTAAAACCGTCCCCACTCGGTCATCCTGCTCCCCCTTATATCTTCTGGACTTGGTACAGCCTATCAGTGCTAGTATAACCAGCCAAAGGTTAGCTAGTCACATCAAGATCACTGCCCCCTTCCATGTCACCACCAAATATACCGTAACAGGAAGGTGTCCACCCAAAACACTCAACTCATCTCTGGGCCAAGAGTGAGAGAGCCGATGGGCACACAATCAACCGCATCTCTTCAACACAACCCAATACATCCCATAACATAATACCATATAATCAGTATAATGCATTTATCTTTTATCAACATCCCATAATAATAACAATCCACATACTCATAATCATCTCAATAGCAATAATCTCAATCACATTCACAACCCATACGTATACATTGGAAATTACACTGCTTCACTGATATAAGTAGATATTCAAACATATACATAATCTTTCAAAAACACATAAATATTATAAAAGAAAGTAAGGTTTCAAAAATACCTTACAATCCATATAGTGCATATAAAATAAATTAACCCCGGTTACCTCAACTCCAAGCTAAACCTTGAAAACTTTATGAGCCAAGAGTACAATTCAAAGTTTTGGATCACACACACCAATCTACACAATAATGTAGACTAAGTTTACATAATTCATTTACTTTAAAAGTTTTGAATTAATTACCCAAAAATTATAATTTTATACTCTAATTTTATTTATTTGTTATCACTTCAATTTTAAATTTTTCATAACTCAAATAATTCATAATTTAACACCCAAATACGTATTATTTACAAAATTCCCAATTTAACATTTATATTTCCAACATAAAATTGCTATTTAATAAATTGTACATTCTTTCAAAAATCTAAATCATTGAATATACTAATATTATTCCCAATAACTCAAATAAATCATTTGATAAAAATTCTAATTAATCGAACAGTTAAATAAAATAACCATTGTTAAATTTATTTCTATAACAAATTATTATAAAATAATTAAATGACCAAATCAAAAATACAATCTATGTACAGTTATTAATAAAAAATCTCTCTATATTACTATAGACTTATAGTGTCAAAACTCAGTACTTTTGAAAATGCCAACTTTAAAAGTTTCTTCTGATAAGAATAAAATTAATGCCACTAAAAAGATAAAAATACATATAATAACTTTTATAACTGAAATTTATTAAAAAGGCGATTTTCGTTAACTAAATTATCTCAACATAGTAGTTTCAGCGACGCACCTCCTCCCTTTCCACTACGAATGCAAACGAATGCAAGTCGCGAGAGGAAGGAGAGCGTTGGGGTATTTATAACCCCTTACACGATTGATTCACTCTCTCACCTGTCTTTTCTTTTCTCCTTTCTCCTTCCTTTCTTTCCTTTTTCTTTTTGACTTTTCTTCTTTCTTTCTATACATTTTCTTCTTCTACCGACACTTTGTCGGTCTTTTTTTTTTCTCGTTTTCTTCTCTTCTTTCGTCGTCTTCCCTTTTTTTTATTATTATAATATAATATAATATAATATTATTTATTTTCACTATTTACTTTTCATCATTATTTTTTTTCTCTTTTCTTTCTACTTTTTTTTTCTTACCGACACTTCTTCCTCTTCAATTTCTTTTTACCTTATTATATTTATTATTATTATTTTTAAAAAAAAATTATAGTTACCTAATAAATTCTTTTATTACAAATAATTATTTTCTTAATTATAATTACGGCACAAAAATAAAATTTAGGATGTTACAACTGTCCCCACCTAAAAAGAATTTTGTCCCCAAAATTCACGATAAATAAAGAAATTGAAAATCACACGTTAAACTTCAAACAACCACACCACACTATAATAACAAGCTAATCATGATAAAATTCAAGTCACAATTACCATCAAAATCTCACATCAACACAAGCAAAACATCATACACACTTAGATATTAATATTACCATAACATACCAACATTCCTAAGCAAACAAACTGGGAAAATCATGCCGCATATGCTCTTCGGTTTCCCAAGTAGCATCACTAGGTGAAATACCCTTCCAAAAGATTTTCAAAAGATGAATTGATTTATTTCGTAACTGCTTATTTTTCACATCTAAAATTTTCTCTGGTTCTGGCACATAAGTCAAATTCTCTCTCAACTCAACCTCTTCAGGCTCAATCACATGCGAAGGATCTGGATGATACTTCTTGAGTTGTGACACATGGAACACGTTATGCAAACTTGACAAGTGCGGTGGCAAGGCAACTCGATAAGCAACTAGTCCAATTCGCTCCAAAATCTCGTATGGACCTATGAATCGAGGAGTTAACCTTTTGGCTCTAATGGACCTGCCAATACCAGTTACTGGTAAAACCTTAAGAAACACGTTATCTCCCACTTCAAACTCCAAGGGTCTACGCCGCTTATCCGCATAACTCTTCTGTCTGCTCTGTGCGGTCAGCAATTTCTGACGAATCATCTTAATATTCTTCGTAGTTTTATCCACCAAGTCCGGTCCTATTACAGTTCGTTCACTCAACTCAACCCAGCAGAGAGGTGATCTACACCTTCTACCATATAATGCTTCAAAAGGAGCCATCTGAAGATTTGAATGATAACTGTTATTATAGGCAAACTCCGCCAAAGGTAGGTGACTATCCCAACTACCAGGTAGCTCAATAGCACAAGCCCTTAACATATCCTCGAGGGTCTGGATAGTCCTTTCTGTTTGACCATCAGTCTGCGGATGATAAGCCGTAGTGTACTTCAGCATAGTCCCCATAGCCTCTTGTAATGCCTTCCAAAAGTTTGAGGTAAACCTTGGATCATGGTCTGATACAATTTCTGTAGGCACTCCATGTAACTTAACGATCCTATCCACATACAGTTCAGCTAATTTCTCTAAATTATAACCAATATGGATAGGTATGAAATGAGCTGATTTCGTCAGTCTATCTACAATGACCCATATGGCATTATGATGATTAGAAGTATATAGAAAACCTACAATGAAATCCATGGAAATGTTATCCCATTTCCATTGAGGAATATCCAAAGGCTGAAGTAGTCCTGGAGGCTTTTTATGTTCAATCTTCACCTTTTGACAAGTCAAACACTTTAATACAAAGTTTGTCACATCATGCTTCATATTAGGCCACCAAAACCCTTACTTCAAATCTCGATACATCTTAGTAATTCCCGGATGAATGGTGTATTTAGTCCGATGAGCTTCTACTAATAAATAGTGAAAATAAATAATATTATATTATATTATAATAAAAAAAACTCGTCTATAACCATGGTTGTTTGTTTAATTATTTTTTGGAATAGGCTTAATGCCTTGATTAGTAGAAAGGGTCGTTTCAACTTGGTATCAAAGCTGAGGATGGCTCTTTCCGTTGGTGGGGAGAGTGTCACACCAACCGTTGCTAGGGACCTAACACCCTGAGGGACCTTAGAGTGGGTGAAGGGGGAAGGGAGACGCAGTAGGCAGGGTGTGCTAAGTCCCACATCGGTTGGACTCGTCCAAAGTGAAGGCCATATATGTAGTTGGGGCATGGTCATTGATATCCGAGGCGCCTTTTGGGTGGCTACGGCTGCACCTAGGGGTAGCGTCAGCGTTTTTGGCACTGTTATGCATTGCATTTAGAGTATGGCAATATATAATCTATACACACCTGCTTTCCTTTCTTCTCGTCTTTCGAATATTATTTTCATTGTTCTCCTCCTTGGTGGGGTTTTGCCCTTAGGTGGGGAGAAAGATGGTGAATACCAGGCAATCAGAAATGGGTGACAGTAGCCAAGATAGGCCGAATAGACTTCCACCAAATTTAACCGAAGCTAAGATGTTACGCCATGTTTATCGAATGACCCTTACTGTGGAAGAGAGATTGAGAATACTTGAGGAGAGTAAAGCCATTGAAAAGTCTAGCCAGAAAAATAAAATTGAGGCCCAAGAGATCAATGCTGAAAAAGATGAGCAAAATAGTGGTGACTCTGGGAGGCCAATTCCACATATATCTGCCTCTGATTCTAATGGGTTGGAAAAGCATGATTCTGCCGCAAACATGTTTAAAGTATGGAAGCATGTAAATTGTTTCCATCCTAAAACTTTCTCAGGAGGATTGCCAACAGAAGTCGAGGGTTGGATTGATAGGTTGGAGATGCTGCTTGACTCAATTGAATGTGATAAATTTCAGAGAGTGCTTGTCACAAAGACTTTGTTGGAAGGTGGTGCTTTGGATTGGTAGAACACTGTGAAGCCTGCAGATAGGCACCAGCTTGAATGGAATGAATTCAAGATGATGTTCATAGATTACTATTTTCCTACTGAGGCACGACACCAAAAAGAAGCTGAGTTCTTCATACTAAGGCAGGGAGAAATGGATGAAAATGTATTTATATCTCGATTTATGGAGTTAGCCAAGTATGTGTCCCAATTGGATAGGACAGAGAAGGCCCACAACAATTGGTTGGCCAGACAGATGCTGGAAAAATGCAATGATGATGTCAAAATAAGGATGGGTACCTATGATGTCACTACTCTCGAAAAGTTGATAGCAAAGATTCGAGAGGTATGTCGAAGACATAGGAATGCAGAGAGATCGATGAGAAGAGACTCACAGGGTCGATTCAGTAGCCATGTGGGAGTATCTGGAGGAATTAATAAGAAAAATTTCTCTTCGAGTTCTAGTGGATGGAGGAACAGAAAAAGTTTCCATCAAGAGAGTTTCCAGCAGAGGAGTCATCCTCCTATAAGTCAAAGCAGTCGAAACCACACGAGGATGAGCCAGGGCTCTCGACAAGGATCAATAGCATCTACTCCTAGTGTGACTCAGCGTCATCCTTGTGTTCATTGTGGGCGAACACATATGGGTGAATGTTGGACTTACTTTGCTTACGGGGAAAAAGGGCATATCGCAAAATATTGCCTGAAAGGAAAGAATGAGGGACATACTACTAGACCATCGGCATCTGGGCGAGTGTTCGCGTTAACAGCTTCGGAGGCTAATGCTACTCCAAATCTTATACGAAGTAACATCATTCTTCAAGGTCATCCTTTATGTGTCCTATATGATTCTGGTGCTACTCATTCCTTTATCTCAATTGATTATGTGAAAAAATTGAGACTTATTATAAGTGATTTACCATATGATTTGTATGTGCCTACTCCTGCTGGAGAACGTGTAAAAACTGCTAGAGTATGCAAGAAATTGAAGTTTATATGTGAGGGTCGAGAATCGACCATTGATTTGATTTGCTTACCTATGAGGGGTATAGATGTAATTGTGGGCATGGATTGGTTAACAACTAATGATGTATTATTGCAATGCAAGAAGGGAGTTGTCCAATTCAATGCTTGCTCGTTAGTTGGGGAAATTTTGTAACATTCTAAATTTTATTCTTATGCTTTAAATATAATTAAGAAATAATTATTTATGATAAAAGAATTCATTAGGTAATTATAAATTTGTGTAAAAAAAATAATAAAAATAAAATAAAATAAAAAAATAATAATAGTGAATAGTGAAAATAAATAATATAATATTATATTATATTAAAAAGAAAAGAGGGGGAGACGGAAGTGTCGGCATGAAGAAGAGAAAAAAAAAAAAGATGAACAGTAAGTGTCGGCAGAGTGAATAGTACAATAAATAATTTATTTATTTTACTATTCACTCTGCCGACACTTACTGTTCATCTTTTTTTTTTCTCTTCTTCATGCCGACACTTCCGTCTCCCCCTCTTTTCTTTTCTTTTTAATATAATATAATATTATATTATTTATTTTCACTATTCACTATTATTATTTTATTTTATTTTATTTTTATTATTTTTTTACACAAATTTATAATTACCTAATGAATTCTTTTATCACAAATAATTATTTCTTAATTATATTTAAAGCATAAGAATAAAATTTAGAATGTTACAAATTCCGTTGATGTTGTCAGCAGCTCAGGTAAAGAAGAGTCTTAGGAAAGGCTGTGAGGCATTTGTGGTATTTTTCTCGATTCAGGTGGAATTAAAGGGAGGAATCGAGCAAATTGATGCAGTTAAAGAGTTCCCTGATGTATTCCCTAAAGAGTTGACTGGATTACCTCCAGAGCGAGAGGTTGAATTTGCGATTGATTTAGCGCCCGAGACAGAGTTGATCTCCAAGACTCCTTACCGAATGTCACCTTTAGAATTAGCTGAATTAAAGAAGCAGATTGAGGATTTATTAGATCAGGGTTTCATTTGACCGAGTGTATCCCCGTGGGGTTCTCCGGTTCTATTTGTGAGGAAAAAGGAGGGTAGCTTAAGGCTTTGTATTGATTACAGACAGTTGAATAAAGTCACTATCAAGAATAAGTATCCCTTACCAAGGATAGATGACTTATTAGATCAACTTGTAGGTTCGTCGGTATTTTCAAAGATTGATTTACGATCAAGTTAGTATCAATTGAGGGTAAAGGCAGAGGATATTCCAAAGACTTCTTTCCGTATCCGATATGACCATTATGAATTCCTTGTTATGCCTTTTGGGCTAACTAATTACATGAATCGAATCTTCAAACCCTATCTGGATCAATTTGTAGAAGTATTTATTGATGACATTCTAATTTATTCGAAGAGTGAAGAGGAGCATCGGGAGCATCTTCGAATAGTACTACAAATACTCAGAGAGCATAAGTTGTATGCGAAACTGAGAAAATGTGAATTTTGGCTTAAAGAGGTGAAGTTTTTGAGTCATGTGGTCTCAGCAGATGGAGTTGCAGTAGACCCGAGTAAGGTTGAAGCTGTGTTGAAGTGGGAACCACCTAAGTCTGTGACAGAGGTGCGCAGCTTTGTAGGGTTAGCTGGTTATTATCGTCGTTTTATAGAAGGATTCTCGAGAATTGCCGCACCATTAACCAGATTAACCAAGAAAGATCAACCGTTTATTTGGAATGAAAAATGTCAGTTAGCTTTTCAGGAGCTGAAGACTCAGTTGACCATTGCCCCTGTTCTTATCATACCTAATCCACAAAGACCGTACATGGTGTATATAGATGCTTCATTAAGAGGTTTGGGATGTGTGCTCATGCAGGATGGAAAAGTCATGGCTTATGCATCTCGACAATTAAGACCTCATGAAGAGAACTACCCTGCGCATGATTTAGAGCTTGCAGCTGTTGTTTTTACTTTGAAGATATCGAGGCATTACTTGTATGGATCTCAATTTGAGATATTCAGTGATCATAAAAGCTTGAAGTATCTTGTGGATCAAAAGGAGTTGAACAATAGACAACGAAGATGGATGGAGTTTCTGAAAGATTATGACTTTGAGTTAAAATATCATCCAGGAAAGGCGAATGTAGTTGTAGATGCTTTAAGTAGAAAGTCAGTCCACATGTTTCATATGTGTGTGGTTGAGCATGAACTTTTGGAAGGATTATCAAAGGTGTACTTTGAGCAAAAATCAGATGTGGTTATGGGTACAGTTATAGGGGAATATGACTTTTATAGTGATTTGAGAATGGCGCAGATGAAAGATGATCAATTGCTAAAGATTAGAAAGGAGTTAGAGAATGGGGAAGTACCGAATTATGATATTGGAGAAAAGGGTTTATTACGGTACAAGAAAAGGATTTGTGTTCCGGATAATGAGGAAATCAAGAAGTCCATTCTTGAAGAAGCTCATCGGACTAAATACACCATTCATCCGGGAATTACTAAGATGTATCGAGATTTGAAGCAAGGGTTTTGGTGGCCTAAGATGAAGCATGATGTGACAAACTTTGTATTAAAGTGTATGACTTTTCAAAAGGTGAAGATTGAACATAAAAAGCCTCTAGAACTACTTCAGCCTTTGGATATTCCTCAATGGAAATGGGATAGCATTTCCATAGATTTCATTGTAGGTTTGCCATATACTTCTAATCATCATAATGCCATATGGGTCATTGTAGATAGACTGACGAAATCAGCTCATTTCATACCTATCCATATTGGTTATAATTTAGAGAAATTAGCTGAACTGTATGTGGATAGGATCGTTTAGTTACATGGAGTGCCTACAGAAATTGTATCAGACAGTGATCCAAGGTTTACCTCAAACTTTTGGAAGGCATTACAAGAGGCTATGGGGACTATGCTGAAGTACAGTATGGCTTATCATCCGCAGACTGATGGTCAAACAGAAAGGACTATCCAGACCCTCGAGGATATGTTAAGGGCTTGTGCTATTGAGCTACCTGGTAGTTGGGATAGTCACTTACCTTTGGCAGAGTTTGCCTATAATAACAGTTATCATTCAAGTCTTCAGATGGCTCCTTTTGAAGCATTATATGGTAGAAGGTGTAGATCACCTCTCTGCTGGGTTGAGTTGAGTGAATGAACTGTAATAGGACCGGACTTGGTGGATAAAACTACGAAGAATATTAAGATGATTCGTCAGAAATTGTTGACCGCACAGAGGAGACAGAAGAGTTATGCGGATAAGCGATGTAGACCCTTGGAGTTTGAAGTGGGAGATCACGTGTTTCTTAAGGTTTCACCAGTAACTGGTATTGGCAGGTCCATTAGAGCCAAAAAGTTAACTCCTCGATTCATAGGTCCATACGAGATTTTGGTGCGAATTGGACTAGTTGCTTAACGAGTTGCCTTGCCACCTCACTTGTCAAGTTTGCATAACGTGTTCCATGTGTCACAACTCAAGAAGTATCATCCAGATCCTTCGCATGTGATTGAGCCTGAAGAAGTTGAGTTGAGAGAGAATTTGACTTATGTGCCAGAACCAGAGAAAATTTTAGATGTGAAAGATAAGCAGTTACGAAATAAATCAATTCGTCTTTGGAAAATCTTTTGGAATGGTATGTTACCTGGTGATGCTACTTGGGAAACCGAAGAGCATATGCGATATGATTTTCCCAGTTTGTTTGCTTAGGAATGTTGGTATGTTATAGTAATATTAATATCTAAGTGTGTATGATGTTTTGCTTGTGTTGATGTGAGATTTTGATGGTAATTGTGACTTGAATTTTATCATAATTAGCTTGTTATTATAGTGTGCTGTGGTTGTTTGAACTTTAACGTGTGATTTTTAATTTCGTGAATTTTGGGGACAAAATTCTTTTTAGGTGGGGAGAGTTGTAACATCATAAATTTTATTTTTGTGCCTTAATTATAATTAAGAAAATAATTATTTGTGATAAAACAATTCATTAGGTAACTATAATTTTTTTTAAAAAAATAATAATAAATATAATAAGGTAAAAAAATTGAAGAGGAAGAAGTATCGGTAAGCAATGTTAGGTTCGGATTTGACCAAGAGGGGGGGTGAATTGGTCAGATAAAATTTTCGCAACGTTAAAAGCGTAAAACAGAGTATGAAGAAAATGGACAAAGTGGTTTATCCTGGTTCGGCCCTCTCTGACCTACGTCCAGTCCTCAGAATCCACTGAGCTTTTCAAATCCACTAATCTCAACAGATTACAACCAATCCGAAGAAGGACTCTCCCCCTTCCTAACTCAAACTAACCCACTGACACTTTTGCTCGTGTCTCAACTCACTCAAGATTCTCCAACCTTGAGTATCTCTTACAATATCAATGAATAACAAGTATACTCTCCTTTCTGAGAATTGAATGATAAACACTAAAGCTCTTAAATATGATAATATGAAAACAGAGTAGATAGCGTAATCAGATTTTCGTGTGCGTTTGCTGCTCTGTCTTTCGTTCTTCACGGCGTCGCCTTTTATAGATGCGGAGAATTAAAAAGCCGTTGGAGTCAATCAAGTTTCCGTTAGACTCAGTGCTTAGAATTTGTCCGTTGAAGCTCCTTTCTGATCTGGCAAAGAGATTAAATAAACGCTGCATGAATAGAACACTAATTTGAAATTTGTATAATGCTTTCTGACAGCGTTGCACAACTGTCGGAAACTAAACTCGAGTTTTCCTTTCTCATAACTCGAGTTCTTGAAAATTTTCAATGTAGAAATCTTCAAAACTTTTGTTGTAACTCGAGTTTTAATAAGAGTTTTGATAAAACTTGAGTTACAGAACTTGAAACTCGATTTTCAGAGGTTATTGGAAGTCACGCTGCGAAGTACTCTTCGAAACTCGAGTTCCAGTATGCAAAACTTCAAGTTTTGATACTTCTCAAATCATAACTTTCAAATGAAACTCGAGTTGCCTTGAGAGTTTTGAGTTACAACGTGTTTTCTCTTCGAAACTCGAGTTGTCCTTCACAAAACTTCAAGTTATAGGATTTTCAAAACATAACTTTTATATGTAACTCGAGTT